>OZJO01000976.1:11274-26243 GCA_900406225.1 Acrobeloides nanus | reverse complement strand
GGGTCAGGGGGGGGGGAAGCTCCCCCCCCCCTTGCCGACCTATGATAGAGGTAATTTTAGGTGGGGAATCGATTGTGAGCATTCCCGAAACCTGAAAATGCTTCCCTGATTCAGGGTATGGGTATTGAAGTGAAAATTTTTTCCTAATTTTTGGTACAGGGTAATCAATAATTTACTCACGTATTTAAAAAATTTGCCAAAAATCGATTCCATTTCAGTCGCGCGAGAGCTCATTCAATAGAATTTTAGGAAAAAAATTACTGCAAAAGAGTTTATTTTCGATTTTTGGGAGCCAAAAAACACTAAAAATTTGCTCTTTTTAATAAAATGGGCATATCTCGAAACCCCAAATGTTGGTATAGTTTTGGTCATTGGAAAGTTGAGCTCAGCGCTACAATTCTTGGAAAGATCGCAAGACACCTTTTCTATCTAGAATAAAAGCTAACCGCAATTCTTTGCGACATAATTTGGTTTTTTGACTAAATTTTTGAAAAATTCCATTTTAAACCTTTAAAAATGTTTTCTTCATCATAGAAATTTTTTCACAAAAAGTGAAGTTCTACAAAGTTGTTCGGTGTGATCTCTGGAATTCAATGAGCTATTAATCATCCAAAATGAATTTAATTTGACTGACAAGGGACAGTCTCCAACTGTTAGGCCAAAACCTATGTCAAAATGAATTTTATGTTAAAGAGCACCAAAAAATACATCGAAAAATGTGAAAAAATTTTTCCCGTGAGACGTCTCTGTGGGCCTGGAGCCCAAAATGTGTTATTAAGAGCCAATTTTTGGGTCTGAAAGATAGCCTCATAACTTTTTATGGTTAAAAGCTTTTTCGATTATTTTTTCTACATCTGTTAGGGGGTGAAAAGACACAAATTATGACATATTGGGCCAGTCCTTGCCTCAGACAGCAGCTGCTGCGTGACTAAACAGCTGCTGTCAGAGGCAAGGACTGGCCCATTAACATTAACCTCAAACTTTTGCCTTCATGGATAAAAACGCTTTACAAAAATGACACTATTTTTCTGAGGAAAAATCGTACTTTCAGGGGTCTAAATTCGATTTTGTTTTGCTCGCCTCGACTTTAAATCGGCTTAAAAAACTGTTTCTAGGTCAGGAAAACACTTTCTGATCGTTTTTGGCATAAGTTACAAAAATTCGATTTTCGACTCCCAATGGCCGGAGGCCATTGAGGGTCCCCCGGGGTCGAAAATCGAATTTTCATACGCGTTTCACGCCTAAAATTATCCCTATATACCCAATTTGGAAAAAAATTTATTGGCATAAAACTATAAATATGCGGCATAGACCTTTAAAGGACCAGTGCAGTTTTGGAAACTTTTAAGTTTCCAATTTAAAAATTATCGAAAAGTTTCCATTGGGCAATTTATCATTTTTTCAAGTTTAGGCCAATGTGTGGACTATGCCGAGCGAGTAAATTTTGTGGAAAAGAAGTGCTTCTGCTTTCTCGGATTGAGGTGCTTTCCGGCTGTACCGTTCACAAAATTTGATTAGAGCAATAATATCCGCATACATGTCGCTGTAGATTTAATTCAGTTAGAATAAAATTAACCCGTTTTTGCCGGTATGTCCTGTTTGGTGTCAGCTCTTTTCGTGGCTATAACTCAACGAGTTTAAATCGGATTTCGTCGAGCGACTTCATTTTGGATAGCTAAGATATGAATCTTTTATATATAAAAGAAATTATAGAAAAATCTTTTGAGTTATGATCCCTTGAAGTTTGGAGAATTTTCAAAAATTCACCAAAAACCCATCCAAGAGGACTAAGTGATATAAAATGTCGCCTCTGGGGGTTTTTCTATGCGGGAAATCGATTGCGCGCATTCCCGAATCCTAAAAATGCTTCCTAGACCCTGATTTAGGGAAGGGGCTTGTGCATTGAAGCGAAAATCAGAAACCTCCATAACCGAGGGTTAGTTCTGCAGTTTCGGTGTCTAGAGGGTTTTCTTGGTCGAAAAACACGAATCCAAGTGATTTGAATCATAGTTCAATCTGACCGTTTATAGGCACCTTCCTCAGGGGTACCCCATTAGTCAAAATGGAGTACCCCTGAGAAAGGTGCCTATAAACGGTCAGATTGAACTCGGAGCGACTCAAATCGCTCAGCTTCGCGTTTTTTGACAAAGAAAACCCCCTAGACACTGAAACTGCAGATCTAGTCCTCATTTGGGGGAGAGGATCCGATTTTCGTTTCAATACACCAACTTCTTCCCTGAATCATGGTCAGGAAAGTTTTTCAAGCTTCGGGAATGCGCGCAATCGATTCCTCGTATAGAAAAATCCCAGAGGGTCCTTTTTGACTACCTTGCCCTCTTATACGATTTATCGGCATATCCGGGTTAAATAAGATTATTTTGGACTACAATCTTTAAAGGGATTGACATTTATGGCTTAATCGAAGAAAAAAATTTTTTCTAAAAAGATCATTTTTAGGGGTAAAATCATGCGAGAAATTGATTGCGCGCATCGCCGAAGCGTGAAAATGCTTCCCTGGCCCTGATTCAGGGAAAAATTGTGTGTTTTGAAGCGAAAATTGTCATTTTTCGCATTTTCAAAATGACAATTTTCGCTTCAAAAACACAATTTTCCTTGAATCAGTGTCAGGGAAGCATTTTCACGCTTCGGCGATGCGCTTAATCGATTTCTCGCATGATTTTACCCCTAAAAACGATCCTTTTAGAAAAAATTTTTTTCTTGGATTAGGCCATAAATGTCACCCCGTTAACATTAAAGGACCAGACCGAGCGGAAACAAGTTGTCCTTTTTTGTTGATATTCGGAAAGTTCATGAAAAATGGAGCATTTTTTGTTTTTATATTAAATTCTGAATCGAGATAATTGCGTGTGAAGTTGCCGAAATTTGAAATCTGTATTACAACGAAAACTGAATTTTTTACAATAATTTTTTTCTTGCATTAAAAGTTGAGTACTGAAGCGATTATTCAATATTATCTGATTAATCTCTTCAATAAACAATTTTTAATTGATGCAAGTTAAAAATATTGTAGGAACATTCAGGTACATGTTTTCTTTGTAATACACAGATTTCAAATTTCGACAACTTCACTCGCAATTATCTCGACAATGATAACGATTCAGAATTACTGTAAAAACAAAAGATGCTCCATTTTTCATTCAACTTTCCGAATATCAACAAAAGAGCAATTTTTTCCATGTCGGACTAGTCCTTTAAATTTACTTCAATAACTTTATGTTACGATTATAACTTTTGGCAGGTTTTGTTGAGAGATGTCTAATGATATGCATCTCCATTCACCCTATACTTGGGCAAGGAGGAATCTTCCCCCTAACCAACTCTCTCATCGGCCCATTTTTAGGGGAAACCCTCTCAAAAAAATTTTTTGAGAAGGTACCTTCTCAAATTTTGCTAAGAGAATCCTTTCAAAATTTTTGAGAGGGTTCTTTCTCAAAACTTTAAGAGACTTTCTCGAGAGCTCAAAGAAGAAAGCTCGCACGCGGCAATTTCGATTTTCCGCCTAGAAAAACCCACAGACAAAGCTTTCCGTCGTTTCCAAATTTTAGCTAATTTTCGCTTCAATACACCCTCTCCTTCCTTGAATTATGACCAGGGAAGCGTTTTCAGGCTTTGAAAATGCACACACTCGATTTCTAGCATAGAAAAACCCTCTAGAACAAGTTTCTGGCCGATTTTATAGCGTTTTTGGGGGTGCTTCCACTTTTTGCACGTTTTGGAGACTTCGATTTTTCGAATAGAAATCCCTTGTTAGGGGGTCAATTTCCACAATGATCTGATGAAAAACTGAAAAGCTGTAACTTATTGGGATACCACCAGATATGATATCCGTTTCATGTAAGTAAAATTTTTTATTTTTGTCCAATAAATATTAAATAAAACATTTTAACCCATGTAAAATTTTTTATTAGTTTATACAATATCATTTATCCAGCTGGATTTCCAATAACACCAAGTGATTGGAGGATAACCAAGCAAACTTGTGATTTTCCAGCTTTTTTGTTCGTAGAAGGTACGGAAGGTTCATATTCTACTCCATTCAAAAGAGCCTGGAAGATAGGATATTAAATTTAAATAAACGTAAAATTCAAATCTACCTTCCACAAAAATCGTTTATTGTTTTGTGGCCCCATTTCAATACAAGTAAAGCTAGGTTGTTTCCAATGTCTTCTGTTGCAAACTTCCATTAAAACAGAAACTGGATGTTTTCCTAAAATAAAATCGTACCTAATTTTTTAACACAAAATTTACCATTGACGTCTATGACTGGCTCACGCTTGCTAACTTTCTTGTCTTCAGAAGAAGCCAGGCCTATAAATATAATTGTAGCTCTTACTTCAGGTAAAAGAAATTTTTACCTTTCTTATCAGGCTTAACGTCAATAACTAAAGGATCCACTGAACCTGCTAAATCTCTGCCTAATCCTTTTCCAGGTTCCCATCCCATCTTTTTGAGTAATTGCATACCCATTCCACCTTGAACTGGAGCAGCTACTCTGAACATGTCCTAAAATTATATATTTTATAAATTTTTTTACATTAAAAGTTTTTTTAAATGTAGAAGTAGGTTCTATTGCAACTCAAAAATTAGGCGATTCTGCAAAAAATTGAAATTTTTAAAAAACTTGTATCGCCTATTTCGAGTCACTTTAGAACCCAGAAACCAATAAAAATGTTGAAATAGTGGTAAAGAAACGTCGACTATCTGTCTGCGCTTGTAAATAGACGTCATAGTTGAAATATGTGATGAGTTCAAATAATCTATTATAAAGTCTAAAAAATCTTTTGTACTTGAAAGCTCGATGGTCTATCTTAATTCAACAAATTTATGTTTTTTTAGTTGAAAATGCAAAAGTTTGTGAATTAAGATAAACCATTAAAGGACCATTCCACTCAGAAAAAAGTTGCCATAATTTGTATATGTTACCGTCATATCTGAAACTTTCAGATATGCCGGACTTTTAGATATGACGGTAACATATATATTCGGAAAGTTCATGAAAAAAATTTTGTTTTTACGGCACCTTCTGAATCGTTTTAGTTTTTGAGATAATTGCATGTGAAGTTTAGATTATTTATTACAACGAAAACATGTGAATTTGAGACCTGGGTTCATGTTTTCGTTGTAATAAATAATCTAAACTTCACATGCAATTATCTCAAAAGCTAAAACGATTCAGACGGTGCCGTAAAAACAAAAAATGCTCCATTTTTCATGAACTTTCCGAATATATACAAATTATGGCAACTTTTTTTTCCGAGTGAACTGGTCCTTTAAGCCAAATGGTAAGTCATTATTCCTTTCATGATTGAATTTTTTAAAAGAACTAGGGGCATTCACTGCCAATATTACAAAAATTTCAGAGCCTGAAGCAAGTAGCGCAAAATTCATCTTGAACGAGAATGACTCGATTTCCTGAAAATTGGGGTTTACTTTTACAGCCTCAAAAAGAATCGATAAAAGTAAAACTTTAGTCTCCGTGGATCGAACCCTCCATGTTCAAAATCAATTTTTCACCACTTGCTTGCGCCACTAGAGCTGAATTTTTTATGTCTTGGCTTGAAATGTCATATAAATTAAAAATATAAATGAAAATTTTTTAAATTGTTATAATATGATGTTAACCTAAGGAATAAAGAAAGTACAAAAGATTTTTTCAACAATATAGGCAGAAACAGAGAATCTAAAAATTCTCGATTTCCTCCTATCAAGCAATAAGGAGTGCCTTCGGCACTCCCTATTGCTCATGCTTTGGCAAAAAATTTTTTGGTTTAAATCTAAATTCTTAAATTCAAAATGTTGCCAAAAAATATTAAGAGAGCGTCTATGTAAAGATTTGAAACGGATATGCCATCACGGACAGTTTTTGAAAAGTTCGTTTCAGAGAAATATACTAGTCCCAAGTTGTTGGTACCGGTGAATAGTTTTGAAAAAATGTTCGAGAAAAATCAGTTCTCACTAGAAAAGAGTTTTGGCCGTCTAAAGTGCCAAAAATGACCAGAGCGGTTGTTTGATGTTTCTAAAATTTTTGGATCGAAAAAACATGAAAAAATCGCCCAATTCCAGTTTTTTTATACACTTTGTAAAAACTGTATCCGGAACTTGATCGCTTTACAGAGTCGCTCTCTTAAATATTGACAAGAAGAGGATAAACTTCAGACCTCTCTCTTGATAGTAGAGCCCATCAGTTAGGCTCTACTATTTAAAAAATAAGAGTTTTGCTTATCAATCTTAATTTTGAATTTAGGAATTTTAATAAAAACCATGGTAGAAAATATCCGCATCAACTTTTGATCATCTTCATATTCGGTAATGTTCGAATACTGCATACAACTGTTCGTTCAACCTGGTACGCGAATAGTGAGTCGGTCAATGTGGGTCAGTCAGAGTACATGTTATATAATAAAAATCTATGCACAAAATGTCTGTGAAGAAACTCTAAAAAGTCTTGCCTAACCAATGAATTTTTGCCTCTTTTAGAAACAAAAATTCATCAAAATTTAAAATAGGTTGGATAGAAAAATAATTTTTATATAAAAATATAAATTTAACAAGAATATACAAGGTAGCTTGAAGATTTTAGCTCTCGTATAATTTTTTTTAATCGCTTCACTGATAATTAAAAGGGCTAGTCCACTCGGAAAAAACACTATGAAAAAATGATATATTCGGAAAGTTCATGAAAAATGAAGCATTTTTTGTTTTTAAGATATGCTCTGAATCATTGTAGTTTTTGGGATAATTGCGTTTGAAATTATTCATGCTTTCGTTGTAATACACAAACTTTTTGAATTTTTTGCGGAAAAATCAATTTTGTAAAATTGATTTTCCACAAAAAATTTAAAAATTTTGTGTATTACAACAAAAATATGAACAATTTCAAACACAGATATTTCACAAACTACAACGATTAAGAATATGTCAAAAAATGCTCCATTTTCATGAACTTTTCGAATATATAACCTTTTCATAGTATTTTTCTGAGTGGACTGATCCTTTAAGCCTAGGCCTAAAAATAGTATTTTTATATGTTCAATAAGCTAAAATTTATAAGCTAGTAAAAAATCATTTTTCTATCCAGAATACCCGTAATTTTCTTATGAAAGCTCATCTACCCAAAAGTTTATGGGCTTAAAGATGCCGACTCGGGACTTGAACAGGAAGAAGGAGAATTTGTACTATCTTCCTAAAAGGGGGTTTTGTTAACCGAAAGGCAAAAAAGAAAAATTATAAAATAATTATCCTAAATTTTGTTGCAACCAGTTTATATAAATACGACTCAAAAATTTTTTTGCCTTTTGACTAACAAAGTTTCATCACAGACAAAATGGCATAAAATAAAAATTCAAAAACTTAAAAATTTTTTCAAAGTTACCTTTTTGGCCCAAGCATTATATTTAGGATGTAATGGTTCTAATTCATCTGGTTTAAGAACTCGAACACCAGTAGAGCCGGCAAAATGTCCAGGCAAATTTTTGGACTCTGCCCATGCACTCATCTAAATTTTTTTTTCTCATTTAAAAGCCATTTTGAGTTAAATTTACCTCATTATCAATTTCAGCAATCTTTTTCCTTGCCTTTTCATCAGTAGGGGTCTTTTGTAGACGCTCATTATATTTAGCACGCTGTGCCACAAGTTCAGTAAGATTGCTTGGAGGCTAAAATATTTATATTCATATTGGATTGTTCGGAAAGTGAGATACTTTCCGAACAACCCAATATATTGTATGCCGTAGGAAATGGGGACATATTCCCCAGTAGCCAAAAAATTTATATTTTTTTCTCTTTATCCTAATGGTCTCCTTTGTTTTTTTCATAAAAATTTGAAAAAACATTACTATGTCTCTCCTGTCGAGAAATCCTGCTTACGGCACTGATATAAAGGTCTCCTTATTACTAGACTTACTTTTTTCAAAGTCTTAGGAATTCCAAAAACCAAATCTTCGGGCTTCAAACTTGGTGGTGGAGGTGGTGCTGGAAGACGGAATGTTAAAGGAACATCTTTCTCCAAACCATCAGTTAGGCCAGTACTAGATCGAATAACATGTAATAAAGATTCGGGTGTTACATCAGAAGAATTAATATTGGGTGCACTAATAAGTGATGCTGTTAAATTTGGAGGAGGCAAAGGAGGTGGTGGTAGTAGATCAGATGAGATAATGCCTGGTTTATCGAATGAGGCTAGAACTGGTGGTGCTGGTGGAGGTGGTAGAGATGGCTAAAAAATTGAATAATAATGGCTCTCAGCGAGTTACACACAGTTGGACAAAAGATTTTTGGATTTAGACAAAAACCTTTTCAACAAAATATTTTAGGCAATAATCATTTCGACAACAGACTTTTGTCGAAAAGCCTAAATGCTTTTGTCCAAAAGTCTTTGTTGTAAACGTCTTTTGTCTAATTGTGTGTAACCCCTATCAGCTACGGAGGTGGATGGACTGCACTCTCCCGTTCCTAGAAAAATAAAATTTTTCTCTTTAGAGGACCAAAGTGTTTTTTCGATTTTTTAAATTTTTGAAGAATGATCATTTTCTCAATTTTTCGATATTTTAAACAAAAAAGTCAAAATTGACTATTTTTGGCTTTTTTGTTTGTCAAAATACTTTTTAATTGTTTATTACAACAAAAACATGCTATAGAAATTCAAAAATTGCCAAATTCAAACACTAACACCTATAAGTCTTTAGCGATTCAAAATTTACTGCAAAAATATAAAAAAGCTCGAAATTTCATGAATGTTCATATGACATTCAGTTTTTTTAATTGACTGGTCCTTTAAGCCACATTAAAAAAACCTACCTCATCACCTTTCATTCCAGGTGGTAATAAAGCTGGTCCAATTATAGCAGGCTGTTCTTTTGATTTCATAGGACCTTTATAAGCAGTTGGAACATTGACTTTTGAAGTCTCTAAAAGCTTCATCAACTGAAGATCTTCTTCTTTGTATTTGCTAACTGGCATCCAATCCTAAAAAATAATGGAAATTATCACAATTTTGTTCAAATTAAATAAAATCTTACATTCTGGGAAGATGTAAGGACCTTGTTACGGTGCTCAGCTCCAGAAGAGACAGGAAAGGATAAGCGGAGCACACCCTCGTCCATAAGTTGTTGATGGGAACGGGTTGGAAGAGGGTTGGAGTTCTAAAATTTGTTTCAATCAAGAAAAGATGTATTGCTTACAGAAATATTGATCTCGATTTTTGTAGATTTAACCGGTTTAGAACGGAAGTCACCATCAGAAGCGGATCGGCTTCTTTTTCTGTGGTGCCTATGCTTTTCATAGCGCTCATCTTCATCACTTGTAATAGCTTCCCGTCTCTCATCATCACCTTTCTCCACTTGTAGCTGTTTACAAATTGCTAAAATGTATAATTATAAGTTACAAGTGAGGTGAGGCTGAAGATCAGAAGGATTATATTATAGGTTGGGGAGTTATCGGGTAAGTCAAGAAAATTTTTGGCAGTTTAAAAAAATTGACATTTAAAGAAAAAGTGCCAGGAGCCGAGCGCTAACGCGCTCGGAGTGCTTCCCTGACCCTAAATCAGGGAATGCGTTTCAAGCTTCGGGAATGCGCACAATCGATTTCCCGCATAAATTTACTCCCAGAAAGTCATTTTCAGGCAGAAAATCTAAAAATTTTCGATTTTCGCTTCAATACACACACTCCGATTCCCTGATTTAGGGTCAGGGAAGCATTGAAAATGCATTGCATGAATTCCGATCCCCCTTTATGTTTTTGATAAAATCGGCTTTTTTGGGGAAGTGCCCCCCCCCAGGCGACCCCTTCTGCCTACGCCAAGATCGTCCGATAAACATCCTTACAGACAAACATTACACCTTTAATGTAGGATTTTAAAAAAAGGTCACTTACTAACTAACTGATCAACAGATTTATCCTTTATTGTCGCTATCAGTTCCATTCCACCTGGCAATTTTCCCTCCTAAATTTTCAAAATTATATCTATTAAAATGAAAAAAAATTACAATAGCCATTCGAGTAGCATTCTTGGTTGCAATCTCAAGAAGTTTTTCTTTGTCTAATTTTTCAAGCTGGCGATATTTATTTCCTCTTGGTGGGGGAATGGGTTTTCTGGCATAAGGACGACGACGAGAATCGTAATAACGACTTCGATAAGAGCCATGTCCACGGTCATAGCGCCTAAAAATATGTTTAGATAGAAAATAGGGGAACTAGGGAAAAGATATTGTTGAAAAATTATTTACTTCAAATCTATTGGACTAGTATCAGAGACCGTAAAAAATCATATTGGGTGGGCAAATTTTTCTGTAATAAAATCCCTTCCTTTTCATTATGCTTTTCTAAGCTGATTATACAGGGTGAGCCAAAAAAAGTGGCTATTTGCAATTTTTGGAACCCAGTTCATAAGGATTTTCGGCATTTATTTAGAATACCCCCTCTGGGGGTAAATTAGATTAGATTTGCCTGAATATTGACACGAAAACCCTGAATCTCAAAACGACGCTCTGCAGCTCCCTCAACGTTGCCAAAAGCATTTGGAATAACTTGCCGAAGAACGTGGTCGAACTATGGGATATCAACAGATTCAAAGCTATCGTCCGATCGCCTAATCTCTATGCAGAATTGGCCAGGAGTAATGTGATAAGAAGGGCAGAGGAAAACCTGTGATAAAATAAAAATAAAATAAGCTAAGATAAATTATTGTTAAAATAGGACTTTATTTACTTATGTGCCTCTTATTTGGACGGGTTACGTCTGTTTGGTACAATAAACTTATATATAAGAATTTGGTTTCGTTTCATTCGTATTTTGAGCCGACTAAAGGTTACAACGGACAACTTTGTAGAACATCACTTTTTGTGAAAAAATTTCTGTTATAAAGCAAACCCATGCAATAAGGATCCCAAAAATCGCAAAAAGCCACTTTTTTGGTCCACTCTGTAAATTCTTTTTTTGGTCTTTAATTTTTTAATCAAATTCAATAAAAAACGGAGAAAATTTTTTACTACAATACCTTCTTCTATCGTATGATCTAGACCTTGATCGGGACCTGGAGTAGCTCCTTCGGCGCGAACGAGAGCGAGATCTTGAGCGACTGTATGATCTCGATCTAGACTTTGAATAGCTTCTCCTTCGACTTCTGGATCTTGAGCGCGAACGTGATCGGGACCTTGATGAATAGGTCCTTGATCGGGATCTTGAATAGGTTCCTCTTGAGCGGGATCGAGAACGAGAGCGTTTTCTTTTCGAGGTTTTGGAAGATTTGGATTTATTCTTGTCTAGTTTATCTTTCTTGGAAGATTTGTCGACTTGTTTTTTATCTTTCTTTTTGTCATTTTTAGCTGTTGTCCATTCTTTTCTGGCTAAAATAAGTTTGGATAAAACATCTTTGGAAATAATTAAGGAAAAAACAATAACTTATTGAGTGAAAATCAGATACCCAGAAAAGGAGTAGTATAATAAGAGTGTAAGGCATGACGAATACTGAATAGTAAACAAAGTCTTTTCTATCTTACCTTTATCTTCATCTGAATCATATGTTGAAATTGACATATCATCATCTGACTTTTGCTTCTTTTCCTTACTCAACGTTTTCCCATTTTGCTTCATCTTTTCCTGATTTTCTTTCAAACTATTCTCTTCATCCGAATTTAAAGTTGCCCAAGGTTTTGTGTCAGAAAGTTCACCATCTTCAAGATTCTTTTTGTTATCTGATTCTTTTACCCTAAAATTTATTAATTTTATTCAAATTTTGAGATTCGATAGAATTTGAGATAAGAAGCCACTTCCTGGGGACCTTGGGTGGCAGCTAAGCGAGGATGGAGACTTTAGTTAGATGCGTTTTATACCGGAAAGTGTTAACTGGAGCTGAACTAACCAGGGAAGTGACGAAATTGTTACAAATTTTTTGTCAAATTTAAAAAAAGGACCAGTCTACTTTTGGGGAGTTGACAGGAGGTGCAGCGCGAGGGAGACAAAAATTGCCTTTAGACCTCTGCGCAAGGGGGTTTTACGACTCTCCCTTACCCAACTATGCTGAGGTGATGACTTGGCGAGAGTCGGCTGTAATAAAAAAAAACTTACTCTTGTTTGACTTCAGGCTTTTCATCAATTTCTGACTCAGTCTTTGGCAATATGTTGGTCTTTAGTTGAATTTTAATATTCCGNAAAAAAAACTTACTCTTGTTTGACTTCAGGCTTTTCATCAATTTCTGACTCAGTCTTTGGCAATATGTTGGTCTTTAGTTGAATTTTAATATTCCGAGGTACCATAGCCTTATCCTTATCTTGTTCAATGACTTTTTTCAAAATATCAGTTTTTGGACCAGCTGTTTTGTCATTGGAAAGTCTTTCAAAAACGTCAGGAGAGGGAGAACGATTTTTAGACTTTTCTTTAGACAATGGAAAGGCTTCTTCTTTGAGAACTAAAAAATGTGGATTTTTTGGTGTAAAGAGTTAAAAACTACCCAAATCGTCGTCTTTTTCTTCCTTTTTATGCGATTCTTCTGCAGTTTGTTTAGAAGTGGAAGGTTTTATGGTCGAAAAATCAGATCCAACAGGAAGATCGTCCTCATCAGAAACCTAAAAAATTGTGAATTGAATTTTTTAGTGACATCATGTCACATACCTGTTCAACTGGATCTTCACCAATTTTAACACCCAAAGTTTCTTCGATCAAGTTTTTCCTCCATGGTGAAAGTTCAACATCAGAATCTCTATCTTTATTCTTTCTCTCTTTTTTGTGTCTAGAGATTGTTTAGGTTTTCGGAAATTTTGAATAGAACATACCTTTTCTTATCCTTTCTTGAAGATGAGCGTGATCGGGATGAGCTATTAGACCTTTCTCTTTTCCTCTTTTTGCTTTTCTCTTTTTTGGAATGCTTCTTCTTGGATTTATCTTTCTTATCATCTTTTCGGTCTAACAGCTTGTCAATGTTCACAGGCTAAAAATGTTTTTGAGAAAGATATCTGCGAGGTGCCCCAAAAAAGGCCACTTTTGCACGATTTTTTCAAAAATTTTCAAGATTTTTTATCAAAAAATCTTATAGGGGGTTTTCTATGCATGTAATCGATTTCGCGCATTTTCGGACCTTGAAAACGCTTCCCTGATTATTGTTAGCCTATTTTCGCTTAAAACACACATCTCTTCCCTAAATAGGGAATGGTTTTCAATTTCCAATAATGTACGCAATCGATTTCTAGCTGTATATTGACACGAAAACATGATCTATTTTCAAAAATTTTGGATCATATCCAGCATACATTCTTGACTAATACTGAAAAAAATTTGGTCAAAAACGGATTTCTGGAGCCCCTCAGATGACAAAAAGAAATATCGCAATACTTATTGAACAACCTAATACAAAAATGGTTTAAAATTTTAATTTTTTTACTACGTTATCATAACTGTTTTTGGATGGTGGGTGGGGAAGGAAAAAGAATTAGTGATCTTTATTTTAAACAAAAAAAATACCTTATCGGTTTTCTTGACCTCATCGAACAACGAAGCTAGAATGGTATCACTCTTTTCACTTTTACTTTTCTTCGAACTTTTCTTATCCTGCTTTTCTTTATCCCTTTTTGATTCCTTCTTACTAGATCTTTTCTCATCTGGCATCTTAGATTTTTTTAAACGTTTAAAAGAAAAAATTAAAGCTTAAAAAGATGTTATTTTAGTAAATCAAATTCTAGAAAGAATAAGTAAACGCGATCAGACAATGAAATATTTAGAAATTTGCTTTTTAATGAAAAATCATTTTTGAACAAAATGGTAAAGTTTGGCATTTTGACTTCATGCGTCAATGATAAACAAAAATGAAACAGAAAAATGATTTTTTTTCGAAAAGCTTGTGATCTATGCAAAAAAGTGAATGCTCATTGATTTTTGTGGTCAGAAAAAATAACTGATTTTATTCAATATTGATTTTTTTTATTTATAAACTTTATTGTTTTCATAAAAAATTAATGGTTGCAAGGCAAATACGCTTTTTCTCGCTACATGCACAGTAAGTTTAAAAAGAATATACAGGGTGCAGTGACGTAGGCAAGGGGACAGGTGCCCCTCCCCCAATGGGCCGAAATTTAAAAAAATCCCTAATCACAGGGGTCCCCCTTATGTTTTTTGGAAAAAATCAGCCTTTTTTGGGGAAGTGCACCCCTCTCTTAGCCGACCTTCACCCCACACCATTGACAGAGTGCCCCAAAAAGGGCAATTTTTTCAAGTTCTTTAATTTCCACCAAAATAACCCGATAGTAGGGTGACCACATCACCCCAATTGGAGGCAAATGCCCCATTTTGGGTCCAGTGCCTCCAAATTAAAAAAGAATTTGCCCCATTTTTTAATGGGGGCAAGGTAAAAAGTTTTTTTGAAAAGGCATCCAAATTTGGAGTCTGGCATCGCCACTGATTCTAGCGAATACCACCTTTTTTGACTTTATTTTGCCCCCATTTCTAAATATGCATGTGGTCATCCCACCCTATAGGGGTTTTCTATGCGAGAAATCGATTGCGCAGATTGCCGAACCTTGAAAACGCTTCCCTGATTTACGGAAGAGAAGTGTATTGAAGCTAAAATATGCTAATACAGTGTCAGGGAAGCGTCTTCAGGGTGCGCGCTATCAGTCGTGCCGCCGTTTTATAACGTACGGCACGGCGGGACAAAATCGAAAAAAGTTGACGAATTAAAATTTTGATTATATTCGCCTGACTTGCAATAAAACCCAATTATTGAAACGAAAATTTAAAAATTCTTTGAATTTTTGCCAAAACTGTTGAATTTTTGCTAAAACTTTGAAGACAAATTCCGGTCGTCAGGAATTTTCGTTTTCGCTAATTTTTTTTGTAAAAAATTTTTCAAAACTTGATTAACAACTTAATGCATCGCTTTTTTCACGAAACCTTCATTTTCAGCATTATTTTCGACTTGGAAATATAGCTATATATAGCTGAAAATATGGCTATATTTTCA
>OZJO01000976.1:0-11174 GCA_900406225.1 Acrobeloides nanus | reverse complement strand
TGAAAATATAGCCATATTTTCAGCTATATATAGCTATATTTCCAAGTCGAAAATAATGCTGAAAATGAAGGTTTCGTGAAAAAAGCGATGCATTAAGTTGTTAATCAAGTTTTGAAAAATTTTTTACAAAAAAAATTAGCGAAAACGAAAATTCCTGACGACCGGAATTTGTCTTCAAAGTTTTAGCAAAAATTCAACAGTTTTGGCAAAAATTCAAAGAATTTTTAAATTTTCGTTTCAATAATTGAATTTTATTGCAAGTCAGGCGAATATAATCAAAATTTTAATTCGTCAACTTTTTTCGATTTTGCCCCGCCGTGTACGGCACAACTGCTAACGTCGTGCCGTAGTGGAACGGCACAACTGCTAACGCCGCATCTAACGTCATGCCGAGCGCGGCACGACTGATAGCACGCACCCTCAATGTCTGGCAATGCGCACAATCGATCCCTTGCACAGAAAAACTCCCTACATGTATAGGGTTATTTTGGTGAAAATTAAAAAACTTTTAAAAAATTTGAAAAATTGCCTTTTTGGGGCACTCTGATTTTCTTTTAGCTTAAAAGTTCGATTTTAGAGGGATTCCAAAACGTGACTATTATGACATTCTTGGAGTGACTAAAACTGCTACTGATATAGAAATAAAAAATGCATATTACACAAAAGTTAAATTGGTACGTAAGTTCTGATGTTTTTTTAATTTAAAAAATCAATACAAAAATTTAGCTTCATCCAGACACGAATGCTGAAGATTTAGCCAAAAAAGCTACAATGGAGTTTAATGAATTAAAAAATGCCTATGATATTCTTAGAAACCAAGAAAAAAGAAAGTTTTATGATATGGGGTTAATCCAAGAAGGAGAAAATTCGAGAACTTATAAACCGCATGGTTTTAGGTATAGTAAATATGCTTAAAAATTTCAATGGCAATGATCCTTTGGGGAGGCTCCCCCCCTTGCCGACCTATGAATTACTTCCTTTAAAAAAATTCAATTTTTCCCTTAAAAATTTTTTTTAGTGTCCCCTCCCCCGCCCATCGTGGAGCCCCAGATCCGCTATTGGGAACCACTTATGTATGCTTTAAAGTTTATGCTTTTAGTTATAATAATACTAAAGGATCAATCCGCTATGCGTCAGTAGAATCACATAACGAATATGATAAAGAAAGAATAGAATATTTTATGCGAAATTTAAAACTGATTATAGCTTATGGTGTAGTGGTAGTGGTTTATATAAATGGATTTCATTTGTAAGTACATGTAAAAATAATATTTATTTCAAATGTCAAAAATTATAGGTATAGAAGATATCGCGAAAAATATGATTGGTTTGATGCTGAAAAAGATGATGGAGAAATTGCAAAAGCTTTTCTTCGACAAAGGGAATTTAGTGATACAAAAGATAATAAATTTGAAGTAAGTTATTTGTATGTTCATATATAAGTCAGTGGCGGTGTTAGGGGGCTAGGGCAGGGTGATCATTTTGTCCTTTTTTATTGTGCAAAAAAGGGCAAAATGAAGCTCTAGAACATTTCTCTATAGATTTCTCTCAACGAAAAAGCGTGGGTACAACTCTGGGTTCACTCTTACCTTATGGAAAATATTTTTTAAAGTATTACTAATAAGTGTGTATAGATATATTTTAGATAACTAATACCTTTTTAGCTAGAACGTATTACTCAAATGTTGGTAACCGATATTCGAGATGCTGAAAATAATAAAAATGAACGAATGGATATAAAATTTTCTTCAACATATCCAGCCGAATTGGAAAATAAAATGATTAGTGCTCTGAATGATCCTCCACCAAAACCGTTGAAGTTAAAGCCATTAATTCAAAAAAGTTACATTATTGGAGAAAAAGAGCATAAAGCTAGAATTTTATAGAAATTTGTATATTAGTGGATTCTGCAACTATGTAGAAGGAATTCCATCCTCGCCCACTCTATGGGCAGGGGCTTATAGCTGTACAGCTGTAAGTTGTAGTGATGCGTTTTTACAACTAGTTGTAAATTGATTAAATAAATTTAATTTTTTGTAAGTGTAATTCTGGTTTAGTTGTAAATGTAGTTGAAATTTTTTTACAGCTACAACTTACAGCCATAGGCCCTAGGAGTGGAAGAACCTAGTATGTTGTTAGGTGTATTCAAACTTTTACGGTTATGTACAAAAAATTTTATTAGCATTATTTTATGATTCTTTGTATATAGTTATTATTTAACACTCGCAGGACCGACGCCTACAAGGGTATATTGTAATGTAGAATGGCGAGCGTGAACAAATAAGCGCAAAAAAAAATTTTGAAACCGGTTCGCCATAGTCGAAAATTCAAAATACTGGAGACACTTGTAAATTTTGATAACAATTTGTACTGGCCATATCTCCTCGTAGGAATTGAATTGAGAGATGGTTAACAAATTTTAAAAAAATTTTCTTTGCGCTTATTTGTTCAAGCTCGCCATGCTACATCATAATATACCCTTGTAGGTGTCGGTTCTTCGAGTGTTAAACAGGCAGTTATAAATAATTTAGATTAATCATGCATATTTATACTTGCAGCTAAATAATTTGACACAGAGAATATCTTTTATGCGAAAAATCGATTGAACGGATTGCCAGATCTTGAAAACGTTGTGACTGTATTAGCCTATTTTTACTTCAATATACACATCTCTTCCCTGAATCAGGACCAGGAAAGCGTTTCCAAGGTTCGGCAATGCGTGCAATCTATTCCTCGCATAAAAACATCCTATAGAGATATTTTGGTAAAAATTAGAAAAAAAATCGCATAATTGCTTTTTTTGGGAGATATTTCAATTTTTCTTTAGGATTTAATTCAATCTTTAGAAAAAAAATTGATGGAACTTTAGCAAATCACAGTGTTTATAAAAAAATACATAAATTAGAAATGAAAATGGCAAGAAGAAATGCAATAAGCAACTAATTTTGTAAATCCTGTTGGCCTTGAAAAATATTATTAATAAAATTAGGATCATCATTTGATGCCAAAGCACTCGGATTTTGAACATTTGACACATTTAAACTTGGAGATGCTGGCGGTAAAATTTTTGCTGTAATTGATGCATCTTGATTAGCATTTGGAACAGGGGTTAATATTTGAGCTAAAGGATTCATCTGTGGATAAGATACTCTAATCGAAGGCGACATCAATGGTGAATTGAGTGGAGAAGCAATAGAGTTTGGAATTTGCATATTGGAATTTATTGGCGGATATGGGACTCTTGTCGTTGGAGACATTCGGCCTCTATCTGTTGACATCATAGCATTTTGCATCATCTGCATTGCTATTGGATGTGAATGTGCCATCATAGGATGTGTCATCGTAGGATTAGGGTAAATAAACTCTGATCTCATTCCCTGTGGGTACCAAACTGGTGAAGTCATTTGTTCAGGAGCTATAGGTACAAGTTGAGTTTTCGCATGGCATTCTGGGCAAGTGCAACCATGCTGTGACGAGCATGGATACGATACTGGGCGCGTTAAAGTAGGACTATGTATAGGATTTGGACCTATTTGTTGAGCTGGCATCATATAGGGATGACGATAAAACATCATTTGTTGCATAGGATTTCCTTGTAGCATTGTTTCTTGAGGTAGAGGATACATAATTGAGTCTGTATGAACAGATCCTTGGATGTTTGTTTGATGAGTAATAGAACTTTGCGGAATAGACCCTTGGGTGTTAGCGACAATTGGCATATGTCCTTGTGGTTGAGGAATATAACTCGGCATCATTTGTCTTGGGCTATTCATTTTCATCATCTGATGTTGCATCATAGCTCTTTGTTCCATATATTGAGCCATTGGATTGATAGGTACCGATCTGCCATCTGGTAAAATTTTCATACCCATGGCTAATGCTTGAATTTGCTGAGGTGACATAGGACCAGTGATACCAGACATCTGATGGAGATTTGGCGCGCCTCCTGGTAGCATTAAAGGATGTCTATATTGTAAAGATTGTTGAGATGTACTAGGCAATGTTTCAACATGTTTAACTTCTATCGAACTGGGGGATGCTTGAAGTAAATTTGATAAAGTTGGAGTTGATGAAACACTTGACGGTGCAATTAAATTTGAATTTTGAACCAAATTTTGGTGTATATCTTGCTCTTCTGTCACTTGTTCAGGTACTCTAAAAATTAAAACTTTTTGTGCATGTTTCAATATTTATTTTTTTATAGTTCAAAGGGTAGTATAAAAACATCCCTAACATGATTGATTTCTTACTCTGTTTTTATGCTTAAAGATGCAGGTTCTGATTCAACTTCAGGCTCTTGTTTCATTTCTTTATTTTTTAGTACGTCTTGCAATAACGTTGCCAAAAGTTCATTGCTCGACGACGCCTAAAAAAATTTATTTTTTAAATAATTGTACAATCATTACCTGCGATTCCATGACAACAGCTGTAACCCCAACTATATTTTGTTCCCTTTCATCCAGAATCTGATCTTGCAATCCTTCGTTAGTATTTAGCGAGTCTAATGGGGTATCCTAAAATTGAATAAATTTGTATTTTTACATATCCCGAAAAATTTTCTACAGGGCGACGCGAAGAGATTTTTGCGATTTTTTAATAATTTTCTAGTTTTTAAATTTTAACCAATATAACCCTATAGGGGGTTTTTCTATGCCAGAAATCGATTGCGAGCATTACTGAACCTTGAAAACGCACCCTGTTTCTGACTTTGAAGCATATTTTCACTTCAAAACATATGTTCCTTCCACAGGCATGTAGCGAAAATTTGGTTTCGGAGGGAGCAATTTTACTAAATGAAAATTTTTTGATTTTGGTGTCAATCGTCATCTCTCATCATCCCCTACAACTTTTGTTTTAGCACTGAAGGTTTAAATCTAACGTTCCCGAGATCGCCTGGACACACACATCCTTACAAAAATTAGACGTTTATTTTATAAGGTCATACTTCAAGAACTGCCGTTAAAACCGAATCAACCGTCATTTGGATATGATCAGAAGCCTTATTAGCCATTTCATCCAAGGCTTTCTTNAATTACACGTTTATTTTATAAGGTCATACTTCAAGAACTGCCGTTAAAACCGAATCAACCGTCATTTGGATATGATCAGAAGCCTTATTAGCCATTTCATCCAAGGCTTTCTTCTTTCTTCCCTGAAACTTTTTTGAATAATTAATAGCATAATTTTTACCTTTTTGGGTTTTTCAACCTGTCCATCTTTTATTTTTTTAGGCTTTTCCGCCTTTAACTGATCCTGTTTAATCCTTTCAGCACCTTTGACAATTTCCTTAAAAACCTTTTTTGACGCCTTTTCATCTTTAAAATTTCTGGAATTTGCCATAAACTTCACAAATTTTTCCTCAGTCTTTGGTAAATTATGCACACCAACAAGAGTTTTAAGCATATTCCTAATTGCTGGATCTAATTTAACATTCTTTAGCGCTCGTTTGATAAAAAGTTGCCATTGGTCGTTAACGGTTTTGGGGTTCTAAAATTAAGATTTAAGAAATTTTGGAGTTTAAAATATACTTCTTCATGTGCCATATTAAATGGGCTCTTCTTTTTCTTCTTTTTTAAAATAAGTTGTGATGTAAATAGTTGTTGAGATTGATTTATAGGCTCATTTTGTACCGAATGTTGAGATGTTCCTGGGATATCAGTGGACATTGGATTGAATATAGAAATCGATTCCTCCGGTACTGCTTCAGAAATGTTAAATATATCCTCTTCCGGTGGATTTATAATAGACACTTCCTTAAAGCCAGACCATTAGGATGTTAGATAAGTAGAGAAAGGAATATTTGACAGATAAAGATAAGTATAGATCGATCAAAACCAAATATTTGTCAAATATTAAATAATATTTGATCAAATATTGTATCAGATATTTGACCAATAAATTTTGAGGTCTATCAAATATTGATCAAAATCAAATATTTGACCGAGTACTTTTGCCGATCTCTAGATATAAGCATAGACCCTGTGGCTTCCCCTGGAAGTCGAGTCCCTCTTCACGAAATTCCCTTGAGGGTATGAGGCTGAGGATCTTGAGTGGATTCAAATCTTTAGTGGATTTTGGTCTCTGTCAGCCAGGCACGTAACTAGGATCTAGTTTCGGGGGAGGTGGTCTACTACCAAAATTTTTTTTTAAACATAAAAATTTTGAAAATTTCACAATGGAGGACCATTATGTTTTAGGAAAATTGATTCATTTTTGGATTCGGGGGAGGGGTCTATAGACCAGTTAACCCCCTCACTACGTGCCTGCTGCCAGCCAAACAAATTTTAAAACTTACATCCGCAAACCGAACCCGTTTCTTTGGAGGACCTTCTGCTTTTTTCTTCGGTATACTAAAATTTTCTAGTCTTAATTCCATATCTTTTGGCGGGGCATCAAAATCCCTTCGCCTCTTCTTTGGTGCGTCTAAATCTCTTGGGTGATTTGTCTCTCTTGTGTCCACAATTTCTGCTTCTGCAATAAAAGCCTTCCATATTTTTTTAATCAATTCCTCATTTTTGATATTTTGTGAATTTTTTAAGCAATTTTCGAATTTATCCTTGGTTTTTGGTATTATTCCGGTAGTTACTAAGATGCTTAAACTTTTTTTGATATTGGGGTCAGTAGATTTGTTCATTGCTCTTGTTGCACATGCTTTGCGCTCTTCGGGGCTGGTAAAGTTCTGAAAATGATAAATATATTCAACCATCCATAAAATTGTAATGGTGGTTAAAGGTTGCCCTTCCATCTAAGATCTTTATTTTGACCACATCTTATCTCATGATCCCCCTTAACTTGATTGTTTTAGATCCTCGGGAGTTTAGAATGGAGGACAATCCCTTGTTCCTATGCATGCCTCTGTATATGCACAATGTTTTGATAATACCTTATATACAATTATTGGCTTCTTCTCATTGCTACAATCCTTTTTCTTTACAACTTTCTTATGAAACTCCATCATATGTTGTTCCATTAACTCGGAACTTTTTGTCTTGAAAATACAATATTTCTCTGTGCATTTCAAAAAATGGGACGCTTCATGTTCAGACAACTCTTTTTGTGTGTTATAACCAGATTTACATGTAGAACATTTATACACTGGCTCAGAGTGTTGGCGAATGTGTTTTAA
The DNA here is from genome assembly GCA_900406225.1 of Acrobeloides nanus. NCBI lineage: Eukaryota > Metazoa > Nematoda > Chromadorea > Rhabditida > Cephalobidae > Acrobeloides > Acrobeloides nanus. Next base: position 4,048 of record OZJO01000976.1, on the reverse strand, counting down.
GTAGGCAGATTTTAAAGTGGCTACAAATTTGCATCCATCAACATTGCAGCTGTAAGTTTGCCCGGTGTGGACAAGTTTGTGTTTGGTGAGTTCGGCAGGATCGGTTGTGTTGAAAGCACATTTGTCACAGGCTAATTTTCTAAAATTGAAAATTGTATTTAGCTAGTCCATTGGGTTGAGAAGGAACTAGAAAGTCCAAAGCTTCATCGACCAAGCTTCTCTTGGCTCAAGGTACTAAAGTGCGCTTCAAAACAATGGGTTTTCTCTATATAATAAGAGGCCCAATTTTGGTCTCTCGCCCTAGTATATGAAGGGCAAAGCTATATCAAACATTGAGCTTAAAATTTTAATATAAACCACAACTTACTCAGAAATCTCCACTTGTAAATTTTTCTCCTTTGACCCTTTTGACTTTTGTCTCTTAACCCAAGCTTTTAGCCTATCCTTTTCCATATCCGAAACTTTTATATATTCTCCGGGGTGATTCTTGTTCAAATGATCCATTGCATTAATAGCTTTGACATTTGACAAAACAGCACCACAAAAGCTGCACGCAGCTTTTTGAAAGAGACCTTCTTCATTCATTTGATTAAAAGCTTCAAAAAACTTCCAGACCGAGTGTCGGATGCGATTTTCGGCGTGGGCATGAGCGTCGTCTAAATTGTGTGCTGTTTTATCAAATCTAGTATCATTAAAGGAGAAATTGTCTGTAACGTGATGAAAACTAACGGGCCTATCCCTGGGACCCGGGACTTATGGCAATCAACTCAGCTCGATGAGAGGAGTCGAATGACATGAAAAAGTATTTCTGACTCTCCCCATCACTCATTATTACTAATTTAATGATAAAAGTTTACTTTTAAATTCATGATTTTCTTCTGATTGTATTTTTACTAAAGAAGTGGCAGAAATTTCAGTATTTGCATTATGTGAAGATCCAGCTTCTTCCATTTCTGATTCTTCTGACTATATAAATTTTATTTGAGAAAAAACTATTACTGAAATATACTTTATGAGAATTTTGTTCCAATCGAACAACATGTCTAGGTGGAATTTTATAGCCACTCCATAGAGCTTTTACGAACCTAAAATACATTTTTTGCGTTTATAAATTTCGCGCAGCCCCTCGGAGCTGCGTACCGTTTGGTTTTTATACCACTGTTGTATCATACCTTCCAGCGGTTTTAAAGGGACACTAACCATAGCTTAGGTTTTGCCAACTTTTTTAAAAAAAATTACTAAAAAAATGAGTTTCAACTGAATTTTTTTGGGCGACCACACATTCGATTGCTGGTGATCTGGAGAATTTGTTGTAAAAAAAATTATTGAAAAATCACACGTTTTATCCGAGATATAGCCATTTGAAGTTTGGACCCAAAATGCCCATTTTTCCTTATTTTCAAAACTTTGCCAAAAATTGAGTATAGGACGGATTTCTTCGAGCGACGGCAATTTTGAAAGATGGGAATCTGAGGGATTTTACAAAAGAAATTATTGAAAAAGCTTTTAAAATCGCGGAGATATGATTTTTTCAAAATTATGCTTTTTTTTCAATTTTTGCACTTTTTTGGAAATAAGGTAAACATTGAAAAAAGCATAATATTCAACAAATCATATCTTCGCGATTTTAAAAGCTTTTTCAATAATTTCTTTTGTAAAAAATCCCTCAGATTCCCATCTTTCAAAATTGCCGTCGCTCGAAGAAATCCGTCCTATACTCAATTTTTGGCAAAGTTTTGAAAATAAGGAAAAATGGGCATTTTGGGTCCAAACTTCAAATAGCTATATCTCGGGTAAAACGTGTGATTTTTTAATAATTTTTTTTTTACAAAAAATTCTCCAGACTACCAGCAATCGAATGTGTGGTCTCACGAAAAATTCAGTTGAAACTATTTTTTTATTAATTTTTTAAAAAAAGTTGGCAAAACCTAAGCCATTGTTAGTGTCCCTTTAAGAAGTTAAAATTTTTCTAAAAAAAGCCTCTTAGCTAAAAATTTAATTTTTGTAAAAATTAGGGAGTTACCCCCTAAAAATTAAATTTGTTCATACCACTGGTATGAAAAATTGATTCACAGTTTTATAAAACAGCGATCTCCTTTTTCACTCTGTTGTTTTAAATGTACAATTTAATTTTTGTTATCTTACGATTTATCCTCGGATATAGATCTTTCGACTAGTCTTGCTGCCGGCACATCTCGTTTGATATGCAACTTTTGTGAGGACGGTTCAAAATTTTGATCTAGTTCAGTTGCTTGGCTAGTTTGTATTATATCTCCAATTTCTCCGGGAATTTCATCTTCTGGTAGATCCTCAAACCCACCATCAAATGAACTAGGCTCTATCTAAAATGTTGAATTGATATTTTTTGAAAACTATTTAAATTTTTGTTACTTTAAGCCTATTCTGATTCATTTTGTTACATTTTAAAATATATAAAAAATATGGCAGTGTAAAGTTCAATTTTATGACTCAAAAAGGAAATAATTATTTCGATTTTTTGACCATTAGAGATAGATTGTCAAGTTGAATTTGAAAATACCAAGTAAATGCATTCGTTTTGGTATTAAAGTTAACTAGAAGTCAGATTCGAGTGTGTATGTCAATCTTTTCGCAAGAGAATCGAATGCTTACGACCATAGCACGTTGAAAACGCACCACCCGTCCGATCTGGCAAGTTAAAAGAAGATTTCTGTAACAATCGACTTTTGATCTGATATCCAGGTACAATTTTTTTCGAAAGTGCTCAAATTTGTTTAAAATCGATATATACCCTAGGTTTTCGACTATGCTGATTCCAAAAATGATAAAATTTTCATAGGTTTCCAGAGTAAATTTCGAGATCCAGAGGGGTGCCATGACTTTTCGTGTCAATACATAGACTTCCTTGATTCAGAGTAGTAAATATATGCGAAAACACGTTATTTTTGGTATACTACCGTTTTTCGATGCAGGAAATTGATTAGAGTAGGAATCAACTAAAAATTCCCATGGGAAACATCGTAAAATTGATTCGATTTTTAAAAAGTTTGAGTTTCGACACGAAATCCTGATTTTCAGGCAACGATAATCTCTTTTTCGGATTCCTCGAATCCTTTTCCACACTACTGAAAAAAAATTTCATCGAAAACGGATGAAAAATGATGAAATTAGAGCATTTTTTGAGCCGCAAGGACTTAATCAACAACCCAATATTTTTCAATTACTTTTTTATTTCGATAGGAGAGCATATGAATAGATTATTGCCAAAGACCACTTTTATTCAATAGTATTTTTTGCGCAAAATACTTTTTTGCGCACTAGTACTCTTTTTTGTGCACAACGATATTTTTGATAAAAATATAAAAAGCCTGAGCTGGAGCTCCTAAGCCTAATCGACCAAGCCTACAGTGCCGCCATAGCGTAAGCCTGAACTGGCGTTCCTAAGCCTGAGCTGGCGTTTCTACGCCTAATAGATGCAAAATACTAGGGAGAAAAAAATATTTTTGTATTTGTGCGCAGAAAAAAAAACTTTTTACGCAAAAAAATTGTGCGCAAAAAAATAATTGGTGCGCAAAAAAAGTATTTTGTGCGCAAAAAAATATTTGCGCTTTTTATTTTAACATAGTCTTCGGGATTAATTTTTAATTTTAAAAAAGTCGTGCCAAATGCATCATACCAAATGTGTCCTGCCAACCGGGTTGTGCCAAAGTTGGTTCTGCCATATTTATGTAGCAGACGAGATCACAGCTGCAATCGAATTTAGTTTTCGAATTCTTGAAACATAAACAAATGATGATATACATCCATCTACCACAATAATAAATAGACTATATGGCCCAAGATATGGAGTTAATAAAATGTTGAAAAACTAAAAAATATCATAAAAACACAAGCTACGGCTTGAGCAAGAGCTAGAGCCAAAGAAAGAGATATTTCAAATATCTGTTGCAGCCGATCCTGAGCCGCCGCTGACTCAGAGTCGGCTAGCCGAACATGAGTAGAGAAACAGGATCAACGATTTTAGCTCAGGATCGCTACCAATTCTGAGTCATCTAGCCGATCCTCTCTC
>OZJO01000974.1:0-16229 GCA_900406225.1 Acrobeloides nanus | reverse complement strand
CGGTTCGGGAATGCGTGCAATCGATTTTTCGTATAAAATTACCCCTAATAGGGTCTTTTTTGTGAAATAAATTTTTTTCGAGATCCAGCTACAAAGTACACTTCCTCCTTTAAAAACATCTTCATATAGTAGAAATTTGATAAAAAAAATTGTCTGTAACTTTTCTTAGACACCAAAAAACATATAGATGTTGATATAAAAGTTGCAGTTCATATTTGGAGCTTTCCAACGAGTGGTCGCAGAGGTCCCAATTCAATTCCTACGCGGAGTTATGTACTTTACAAAAAATGGATTCTTGAAAAACGGGCATTTTTAAAAGATTGCGATAGCGGCTAGCGGCGGCTAGCCTTTCGAATAAAAGACTTAAATTTTATGAATGTTTGGTACCTATATTTTTACCTCAGAAAGGTACAAAAAGGTACAATTCGATTTGACCGAGATATGGCATTTTCTATGTTAGGTCCTTATTGTCACTTTATAATGTCATTGAGAGTGTTGAGCAAAAATATCATAATGTTTCAAATAAAAAATCACTCAACCATAATTTTTTATCGAGTATATGTGCTAAAATAAATTTTTTATCATGCTGGAACAAAAATTTTATAAAAAATATTTTGTCTATTCGCGAAAAACCCAAAATTTGACTAATAGCTCTAATTTTGGGATATATGACAAAAACACGTGTGCGAGGGTTGAAAAATTAAATTTTTTTCACAAAATCGTCCGGTTTTGTAAAATATAGATATAAAACTAACTATTTTTTATAAAAATAGCCAAAATTAAAAATTTTCGCGTGACCGCACTTTTATTGGTAAACAGGTGTACGGCTAATTAAGCTAACGTGAACCTCCCTACCCTGGAGGTTTTTCTATGCGGGAAATCGATTTGCATTGCCGAACAGAAAAAGTAATCTGTGTATTGAAGCGAGAATCGACAAACTCCGTACAGGAGGTCTAGTTGGTCGGAATTGTCGCCAGATTTCTTTTCTGAATCAGGCTCAAAATAGCATTTACAGGGTTCAGCAATGCGTGCAATCGATTCCCAGCATAGAAAAACCGCCAGGGGTGACCTTTTTGACCAACTAGCTCTCTTATACGATTTATCGGCAAAGACGGGTTCAAAGACTAGTCTACTTTAAAAAAAATTGCCATAGTTTGTACATATTCGGAAAGTTCATGAAAAATGAAGCATTTTTTGTTTTTACGGCATGCCCTTTTGAGATAATTGCGTGTGACGTTGGCGAAATTTGAAATCTATGTATTACAGCGAAAACATGAACGCCAATGTTTATACAATAACTTTTAACTTGCATCAATTAAAAGTTGTTTATTGAATCGATTAATCAGATAATTTTGAATAATAGCTTCAATAAACAATTTTTAATTGCGGCAAGTTAAAAATTATTGTAGAAACATTCGCGTTCATGTTTTCGTTGTAATACACAGATTTCAAATTTCGCCAAATTTACATGCGATTATCTCGAAACAATTAGTGATTCAGGACAGGCCGTAAAAACAAAAATGCTCCATTTTTCATGAACTTTCAGAATATGTACAAATTATGGCAACTTTTTCTCAAGTAGACAGGTCTTTAAGTGTTTTTTAATATGCCTAAAGAGCAAAATATTTCACCGCGTATCAAAAAGCGTATTGTGGAAGCCAATGGTACTTTAGAAAGTAATCAAACGCCGTTAATCTCAAAAAATAAAATGACAGCAAATAATCCAGTAAGTTGTTTGTTTGTAGTAAGCTATTTGCCATAAAAAATTACAAAATTTACAGAGTGTGCAAAAGAATCTGGATTTTTGCGCGATTTTTCAAGTTTTTTAATTTTCACCCCCCCCCTATATGGGGTTATGTGAGAGCACTTCTATCGTTCATGGCTTACCCCTAATTTTTACTCGATTTTTAGAGTAACTCCCTAATTTTTTGACACAAATTTTTTTCTAAAAGATATTATTACCATGATGTTCTTCATAGCTGAAAACATCGGGTACAAAAATACAATAAATTAGCTAAAACCGAGTAAAATAATCTAGGGATAAGCCATGAACTATGGAAGTGCCTATGCGAGAAATCGATTGTCGAACCTTAAAAAACGCCTCCTTGACCCTGAATTAGTCTATTTCCTTTTCAGTACACACACCTTTTTCCTGAATCAGGGAAACGTTTTCAGGGTTGGGCAATGCTCGCAATCGATTTCTCGTATAGAAACCCCCAATTACGGCGATTTTGATGAAAATTAAACAACTTGAAAACTATGAAAAAAGACGCGCAAAATCACAAAATCCAGTTTTTTTCACACTCTATAATTATACAGAATTTTTTAGTTAGTAAATTCAATTGTTAAGGATTCAAATACTTCGGAAACACCAACATCCTCAAGAAAAAATACAATTGAATCAGAAACAAGCATATTGGATGAAACCGATACTTCTAGTTCTAGTAGTAAGGATCAGAAGAATTTTTTGAAATTGCCAAATTATAAGGTAATTAATTTCTTACTTACTAAATTGTCCATTTTTAGAAAACCAATCGTTATTCTGCTAAGAAGAAAGCTATGAAAGCCAAAATTTTAGCTTTAAAAGAAAAGGTCAAAGAACTTCAAGACAAGCTCGCTACTCAGGAAAATTTTAGTCAAGAGCTTCAAGACAAACTTGCTCAGCAAGAAATCTTGAGTAAAGACCTCGAAGAAAAGCTCAACGATCAGAAAACCTTGGAAAACAAATTTAAAGATGAACTTGTAGAATTGTGTCTGAATGAAAATGTAATAAAAAATTCTCGAGTTTTTAAATTTAAACAATTACTTTTTAGGGGGATATTTTTACAAACATAGAAGTTGATGCATTGCAGATAGTTCTGGAAAAATGGACAATAGAGCAAGATAATGCAAATTTAAGAAGGCAACTGGAAAAACTTGAGCTTGATGACGAATTTAAAGTAGTAAAACGAACTGAGATAAATGAAACAAGAAAGGACTAGTCCATTTTTGGGGAAATGAATACATGAGAAAGAGCTTAAAATTATTGGTATTTTTTGAAACTTATTACCATTTGATTTTCATAGTGGTGTAAATGCAAAAAAGCTCAGAATTGTATGCTCTTTCTCATGGAATCACTTGCTAACGAATATAAAATACTCAAAGTGGACTGGTCCTTCACAGCGCGAGAAAATGCCGAAAAGTTGAAGGCAAGGGTCAAGTTTTAAAAAAAGTTCGCCAATAGACTCAGCTCACCGAGCGCTTCAAAACGAGTACCATATCATGGGGTTTTGACCCATGGCCAAGTGGCTATTTTGCTTCGCTAATAGGGCGCGGAAATTTTCATGAATTTTGACAACAAAATAAAAAATGAACTTGTAGGCCCCAACAAGCCCTACTCTTTCCTATGAGCATGACGAGAAAAAACCATTTAATTGCGAGCATTGTGATAAATCTTATTCTACGCTATCTAATATGAAACGGCATATTGACATAAAGCATTTAGAAAGTAAGAAATAATAAAGGGAGGTTTGCACGAACATCTCAACATGAAATGGGGGGGGGGGTGACTTTGCACAAGAATCGTTTTGTCTTAATGGCTTGGTGATAGAGCTGCAAATTTTTCATCTTGAACAGTGAGGGTTCGATCTCTTGAGGTCGAAACAGTTGTTTTAACCAAAAAAAGAAAACTCCCTTAAAATTATAGAATCGGGGCCGAGCGCCTCCAACGCTCGCGGAATCTCGTAGGGTGACTCCGAACGGCACGAATCTTTCCTAAAAACAATTAAAAAATTCCTTCGAATTCGTGTTCCCCATACCCGAAAACCATGAATACAAAAAATTAGCCGATTTGTAATCATTTTTGAAAATTGGATTTTTTGGCCTCTAGATTTTTATACTTCCCCCCGGAGTACCCCGTGAATTTAAAACTGAAAATTTTCTTCAAATTCAGCTCTCCATACCCGCAAACCCCCAAGTACAAAAAATTAGCCGATTTTTAACCATTTTTGAAAATTTGATTTTTTGGGCCCTAGGTTTTTTTAACCCGGAGTGCGATTGCAAAAGTTGTAGAGGAAAATCCATAAAAACAAAATTTCAACCTCGGAGATCGAATCATCCCCGTTCAAAATGAATTTTGCGCCTCACATTGAGTGATGAATTTTTTTCTCTTGACTTGAGTGCCCTATATGTATGGACAGTGAAACGGACTACAATAATTATAATTTTTAGTTAAAACTGAATGTTTTTATTGTGGTCAGCCCTTTACCGGTCTAGAATATTGTAGGAATTATGGAGAAGTTCATAAGAATGAAAATATATACAAATGTGAAATTTGTGGTGCTAAATATACAACCAAAGGTGGACTAAGAAAACATCAAAGGAGTATGCATGCTCTTTAAATGGTTTTGGAGATATGAGAATAATGATAAACTGATACGCTTTTGACCCAAATACAGGGTGAGTAAAAAAGTGCATTTTTGTGATTTTCGATTTATTGGGGTCAGAAAATGATCTTTTATTTAGTATGCAAAAAGTTCAAACATATATTGCTGATTACTAACAACAAAAAATTTTAAGTTGAAACTTTATTTTCGCTGGTTTTGAGACCTAAAAAAATATGTAAATTTATTACACATACTAATGATATGTAATAATAAATTTACATATGCGATCGATTCCCCGCATAAAATTACCCCCTATGGATCATTTTTAGGAAAATTAATTTCCGGTTTTTAAAAAATTACAAAAGTGTATTTTTTTATGCTACCCTGATAATTGTTGCTATTCCATTTGTTTCATATTAATACATTATCAATAAATTTTTCATTTATTAAGTAATTCATTTGACATTTAACTACTGCTAAACATCAAAGCGATTACTTGACTAGCCTCTTTCCAAGTTGTGGTTGAAACTCTCTCGAGTTCCCTTGTGCTTTCGCTAATTGCAATAATAATAACTTGCCTATAGACCGGCATAAAAATTGTTTATTGAATTTTGTTTACAATTTTATGACAAACATGTAGTAAAATTGTGTATAAAAAACTTTAAAGGGGGTGCACGCTCAGTACGCTTCCCGAAAAGATTTTTTCTCCAAATTGGCTGATTTTTGGTACTTGGGGACTTTCGGGCACGAGAAATTGATTGGCGCAAGTCCCGAGTTCCGAAAAAATTTTCCCTATCGGGGTATCTCATGTTAAAAAATCAACTTTTTTATTTTGGCTCCAAATTGATTATTTTTAGTACTTGAGGGGTTTTCGAACATGGGATATTCCTATAGGGGGTCATGAAACTTTTTTCAGAACTCAGGACTTGTGCCAATCGATTTCTCGTACCCGAAAACCCCAGAGTACCAAAATCAGCCAATTTAGAGAAAAAATTTTTTCGAGAAGCGTACTGGGCGTGCACCCTTCGTTTAAGAGAACAAACAACATTGGCACAGTCAGTTGAGAGAAATTACCCTTTTGATTAAANCGATCTCCTTTAATTAAGACAGTTTTAATAAAACGTAAAAAAATTTCGAGGAAAATCAATTTTTAGAAACCAAAAAATAACCATGCCAAAACAAATTGCTTTAGGTAGAAGTCGAACCTGAGTCTTCTACACAATAAGCGAGAGCAAAACCACTGACCTAAATAGACTATTTGTTTGAGCTTTTTAAAAATAACTAAGAACTAAGCTACCTTTTTTTGTATCGCTTTCAGGAACCTAGTGGAACCTCTAGAGATTTTTTTGCTTAATTAGTAAATTTTTTCCTATATTTTTCGAAAATCACTTATCCTTGAATTATCTCGACGATTTTAATTAAATTTCTCACGTTTATTCAAAACTCCTCCTATTCAGAAATATTTTTCTATCAAAAAATGAGATTTATTTCATGCAAATTTAAATATGTTAAACCATAAATCTGATTAACTTTCATTAGCAACATAGTTTAAAGCGTTTTACCAAACAAATTTTTGAAAATTTCGAGAAAAAATTTTTTACATTATTTAACAAAAGTGACACATTTTGTAATTCAAGTTTTTTATCAAAATCGATAAACGGCCTCTAAATTATTACCTTCATGTTTCCAATAGTTTTTTATTCACCAAGTTTTCATCAATAACTAATGTGTTCAACAATTATTGAGTGTTGTAATTTCGAGGAGACGCATGAGGATTCATTTTGTTTATTATTCATCGGTTATTTATATATTTTTCTTTCAATTTCAATTATGCATATGCATTGATTTATTGGTTAGATAAGATCAGAGACAGATAAAATCATGTTTGTGTTTATTTTCGTGTAGATTTTTATTATGCGGAGAATTCGAAAATTTCATTAAGGCAAAATTTATACTTGCCAGTTTATGATACTGGGTGCCTCCAAAAAATGAAAATTTTGAAATTTTTGGGCGATTTTTCAAGTTGATTAATTTTCACTAAAATAACACTGTAGGGGGTTTTCTGTGAGAGAAATCGAGTGTGTGCATCGCCGGCCCTTGAAAACGTTTCTCCAGAGTTGCACAAAATTCCGAAAACAGTAACGGAATATTTCCGGAAACGATTAAATCAGGCAACAAATTTTATGCTTCTCGACTAATGAAATTTTATGCTTCATGACCAAGCGTTTCAATAAACACGACTTTATTGAAAATCAGGCAAAGTTAGAGTTACTTCAGGATACTTTTTAATATCCGGCAATGCGCGCAATCGATTTCTCGCATAGAAAACCCACTATAGGATTATTTTGGTACAAATTTAAAAACTTGAAACAATCGCTCAACAATCGCAAAATTGCCATTTTGGGGCACCCTGTATATAAAAATTATTTATAGAAAAATGTATTGCTAATAAATTAAAAATGGTATAACAATTTGTGCAAAAATGTTAGACAGCTTAACATCGAGTAAGTATTTTTAAGGGATAAAAGTAATGAAAAAATGTGTGGAGATAACGCTTTTGTTTACATCTACGCAACAGACAGTGTTGTAGTCAGATTTCTCAAATCGGAAGTGGGCGGTACTGTGGTTAAATTTTTTTAATGATCATTTTTTGAAACAAATTTCAGGTGCTGGTACTAATGATGTTTGTATTTGTAAGAAATAAATTTTTTGCGCGAAAAAAGGTTTTATGTCAAAAAAAAATTGCTAGGGGTGGGATCGAAAATTTTAGATTCTAAGATTTTCTCGAGTAAAACTAAGAAAATCTAAAATTTTTCACATTAACGACTAACAAGGGAACCACAAGTTCTGCCACAAAAATTTTTCACCGAAACCAAGCGTAAACGATAGAGGGCAACTCAAAACGGTATAATATGTCAAAATTATGGTCCCATAGGCCGTTTTCATCAGAAAAAAATAATTTAAAAAAATTAAAAATGATGCAAAAACAAAAATGCGCAGCTGAGATTCGAACCCAAGTTGTTTAACAACAAAGAATAAAACACATCCACTGCACCATTGGTACTTGTTAAATAATTGAAACAAACTTTTGATACATAAAAATAGTTTTTTGTATAAAAAAATGTTTTTAAAGTCCATTTCCAGTGCCAATGGTTTGTTTTTGCATCATTTTTAATTTTTTAAAATTATTTTTTTCTGATGAAAACGGCCTATGGGACCATAATTTTGACATATTATACCGTTTTGAGTTGCCCTCTATCGTTTACGCTTGGTTTCGGTGAAAAATTTTTGTGGCAGAACTTGTGGTTCCCTTGTAAGTTAATCTAACAAGGAAAGGGACGGTACTTGATGGTCACAGATTTTTTCCGGACCACGTTAAAAATGTAGTAGGAGCTATATTAAGACGATTAAAATAGGTCAGAAGTCGCAATTCGCTCATTGAAGCGAAAAAACGACTCCAAAAACTCAAAAATTATTGTTTAATTTCAGATGCAAAAAATATTGTTCACGGTAGGGTTCGAACCTGAGGCTTTGTGGGCGTAGAGCTAGCTTTATATCTACTCGGCTACGTAGGCAGCTTGTACAAATAACTCAAGATATAGTTTTATACGTCATTTATCGGCAACCAAATAACATTTGCAATTTATTTATCAGTTCGNAGTTTTCTATCCACTCGGCTACGTAGGTAGCTTGTACAAATAACTCAAGATATAGTTTTATACGTCATTTATCGGCAACCAAATAACATTTGCAATTTATTTATCAGTTCGAATCCCATATCTTGAGTTATTTGATCAAGCTGCCTACGTAGCCGAGTTGATAGAAAGCTAGCTCTACGCCCACAAGACCTCAGGTTCGAATCCCACCGTGAGCGATACTTTTTTAAAAGACAAAAAAATCGGAAACATTTTTAGGACTTCGAAGAATTCTTGGCCGCGAAAATCCCCAAGATTTACATTTTATGACAGAATCTAGCGTCGGAGCAAATCCTGATAGCATGATCATGTTTGACGATGTTAGCGGTAAGAAATTTTTTAAGCATAAAACAAAGAAAAAAGATGGTGCAGTGGTAACTAACACCGGAATGCCCTTAAAAAGGTTCGATCCCACTAGAGGGCCATCCATAAATTACGCTTGCATTGGGGCAGTGGCGTAATTAAGGGAGTGCAGAGGGTATACACCTCCCATTCCTGGAAAAATAAAAATTTTCCCCATTGGTCCCCCTTTTGCCCAAAATTTATGATCAAATTTTTTAATCAAAAATTTCCACTTTTTAACAAAATTTTCCATTTTTTCAACAAAATCCTATTTTTTGAGCATTTTTAGCTTAAAAATACGCATTTTTTCCAAAAAATTTGCGCCTTTTTTGCTTAAAATATAAGATTTTAATACTAAATTTTTTCGAAAAACATGTGCACCCCTCCATCCACCAGCTGAAATTACGCCAGTGCATTGAGGGGATTAAAAATTTAACGGTCTTTCCAAAATTTTTATTTGAAACAGGCAACTAAATCTAACGGTTTTGAGGTGGGAGGGTCAAGGAAATATTTTTCAAACGTAATTTATGCATGGCCCCTAATGTTAAAATTACAAAATTGGCATATTTCAAATCAAAAAATTTTTGGCCAAAAAATTGAACGTTAGATTCAAGATCAGGATCTCATAGGATTCTAGCTATCACCCGTGAGAAAGCCCTTGAGACATTCTTCAACCCAAAGGGCATGTAGGTGAGTTGATAAACGTTATCCTCCAGGATTAAACCACACTTCCATGAGACGCGATCTGTCAATTTGATTTGCATTTACCCTGAGGCTAAATCTAGTGAGGCCATCCAATGTACGCTGCCTATCTTATCAAGGACATTTTGACAAAAATCGAATTTTGGCCAAAAAATAGTATTTTTGCAACCTCTATTACAAATTCACCAAAAAATTTTTGCAACCATTCTCTGACAACTCTATCCATATGCTTTTACACCTTAACGGGATCGAACCCTCGACATTTTGAATGAAATGTAGGACAGTTGCCACTTCATCATGGGGTGATGTTTTTTATTCGCGGGAAATGTACTTAATAATTTGTGAATCATAAATTTAAACTTTTTCACAAAAAAATTTGAATTTTCTAATTTTTTATATATTGATTCCCAATTTTCCTAATTTCTGAATCATATTATTGCATTTATTAGGATATAACTTTTTTTATGTANAAAATTTGAATTTTCTAATTTTTTATATATTGATTCCCAATTTTCCTAATTTCTGAATCATATTATTGCATTTATTAGGATATAACTTTTTTTATGTAACATACTTTTTTTCACCATTCGATCAATCAAGTAGAAAATGTTTGTCCTTAAAACAAAATCGAGTTTTGAATGATTGGTACGCGCCTAGGTTTCGGTTGAAAGGCAGGAAGAAGACAAATAGGTTTCAATAAAGTCTAAGATCACGCCTACCTAGGTCACTTTTGTTCACGTTTCGGATTTTTCCGTTTAATTTTTGCACATGGTTTACAAAAAAGTTCTTGGTTGGATTGTTATTATTTTTTCACACCTAGGGTCACCAATAAATAACAGTTCTTAAATCACTTGGAACATACAACAATGTTTAATCGTTGTTTGGGTCCAATTGATTTAAGAGATGATATCTCGAAAATTCGAGGTGGTAGTAATGTTAAACAGTTCGAGCGCGCTCCAAGTTGAATTTATAAAGTGAGATTAACGCGTGGAAAAATTTTAAAAAGTCATTTTGATTCAAAAATCGAGGAGCAACAAATTCAAAACCTTGTCCGAAGCTCAATACCATCGATTTTACGTGTATTTTTTGGAATTTCTAACCTCTCTAAAACACCCAGGATAATTTTTTAAACCAATTTGGCCGTCAATTGACGCCATTTGACCGGTTAATTGATCGGTCAAAAATGCAACCCTACTACTAATACTTTGCTACCTTATTAGATTCCCACACTATGCGATTCCCATCTAGCTCCGCCTTCAAGAAGTTTATAAAGTTTGTTTACTTGTTTATTGATTTTCTCTTTATTTTTGCATAAATATTTATCCCGCCATAAATAATCTTTTTTAATCATAAACATGCCACTTTTTCTAACAAATTTTTTCAACAAAAAGCCATCTTTGTACCAGTATATGTACAGAAATTTTTAATAACACTTATTTGTGACAGGCAGGAATTTTTTAACTTACTAACAACTTAATTAGATCAATTTTTACGCTTTTTTTACTTGGTTTACGTTTAAATTTGGTTATTGAACCATTATATAATTTTTTTTGCACTTGTTGGCGCAACTTTGATTCATTTGGGAATTGCTCGAAATGTTTTCAGACACAACTTTTTACGAATTGCCCAAACAACTTTTTTTACTTAAAAATGTTTCATTTTTATACAATTTCAAGGAAATTGAAGAAATTGCTAAACTGAAAAATTTTGCATGTCTAAATTTTTGATTGATCTTCTCCGAAATGAAGTATGAAAGTGACCTTTTTGTTCGCGATCTCTTTTTTCTATGAACTAAGAAAATTTGTATGTAAAATTCTTGTTTACGCAACTTTTGACGATGTCATGGTGTATCGATTAGGTTGAAAAAAACAAAGTCTCTCTTAGCTCAAAGCAAGGATGAATCAAGCTGTTGTCTGTTTATAATATTAACTCAGCTGTCTGGTTATATTTTTTTGTTTCTTCCGATATAATTCAATTCAATAGAAATAAACAGTTTATGGGGATATAAAATAAATTTGAAACATTAGCTTTTTTCAAATATTAAAACGATTTTTAAAAACACACATATACATCATCCCCTACAAAATTTGTGGTGGGGCAAGGGGCAGAGAGGGGGCACTTCTGTTCCTAGAAAATTGTAAATTTTCCTCCAGGGGATCAAGATGTTTTTTGAATTTTGAGAATTTTTTGAAAACAATGTCCTTTTTTTGCTTCCCTGATTCAGGGAAGGATTATTGTAATGAATCTAAAATGAACTAAAATTCGAATTTTCGCAGAGAAACCTGCTTTCTAGGGGTTTTTCTAGGCAGGGAATCAATCAATTATCAAAGCATGAAAATGCTTGCTTGACCCTGATCCCTAGGCGCCTAGAGGGTTTAGACGCCTAAGTACTAAGGCACCTGAGTGTCCTGCGTCTAAACACGTAGACGCCTAAACCCCTAGACGCTACGGATCAGGCTCAAGCAAGCATTTTCATGCTTCGATAATGCATGCAATCGATTCCCCGCCTAGAAAACCCCTGGAATGTTGGTTTCACTGCGAAAATTCGAATTTTAGTTCATTTTCGCTTCGTTACATATAATCTCTCCCCTAAATCAGGGTCAAGGAAGCATTTTCAGGGTTTCGAGAATGAATTGATTCCCCGTATATAATTACTACTATAGGGTCATTCTCAGAAAAAATTATCACGTTATTTTGGGTTCCTCTCCTTTAAGAGTACCAAATTTTGCTGAGAAGGTTAAATTGAAAATATATTAAAAATTGATTATTTTTTAATTTTAGCAATGGATATGACAAATTTCCCATTTTGGGAGTCAATTTTTCAAATTTTTTCACCCCATTTTATACAACCATTTCAGATGTGAATCGGCAATCGATACGGACCCGCACAAATCGCTCATTTTCACAATCTGAAAAAGAGAAGCTACTACGCACTAATTCATTAAATATGCCTCATGCTAACAAAATCTCAAATTTTGCCAGCTCACATTTTGGTACTCCGAGGAGGAGGAAGGAACCAGAAAACTCATTCGATAGCAACGTGGAACTAGTCAATGTCAGTGGGCTATCTTCACCTGTGGTACCTGTGATACAACCATCGTCAAATGTAAGAATTTTTGAAAATTTAAAATTTTTGTCAAAATTGAAAAAAATTCAAAGTTTTGTTTAAAACATTTCAAATTTTGTCAAAAATTGAAAATTTCGACAAAAATTTTTTTTTAATTCAACATTTTTGTCAAAAATTGAATTTTTGTAAACTTAAAAATTTCAAAATTGTTGTCAAAAATCCTACTACTATAAACGTGTCATGTTTGTTTGTTAGTTTGTTTATCTGTGTGTCCAGACGATCTCGGGAACGTTAGATTTAAACTATCAGCACTAAAACAAAAGTTGTAGGGGACGTTGAGAGAAGACGATTGATACCAAAATCGTCGAAATCGGAGACGAAAATTTTTTTCACTTTTTTGTGTTTTTTTAAATATTTTACTCTAGAGTAAATTCTCGAGGAATGCCGCTCGGAGTCATTCTCGAAGAAACGGCGAGCGCGTTAGCGTTCGCCCCCCCCCCTGATCCTTGAAAAAATTTGTCAAAAATTGAACAAATCAAAAATTTGTCAAAAGTTGAAAAAATTTTCAAAATTTAAATTTTTATATGCCAAATTTTTAAAAGAAAATCAAATAGTTTTTAGAGCATTGTTGAAGCCCCAGCACAAGAAGAAATCCTTCCAGAAAGCCCAGAAAATCCAAATGAAACTCACATTCCCAGAATTATGAGATTCGATTCTCTTATTGCGCCTGGAACAATCGAAAATGGAGATCTTCCAACCAAAGCTGCAAAGGTTGAAACACCCGAGTCACAATATTTCAAGGATGGAAAAAGACTTGTCGATTATGTTTTGGCCTATGAAGAAGGCGAAGATGATGATGAAGGGAGTGATTATGATGATGATGAAAGTTCAAGTTCACAGAGTACAGCTATGGCAAGTTCTCATGTAAGAAATAATAATTGAATTTTCGATTTGTCTGGACCCAGAAAATTGAATTTTCAATTTGTAGGTCTCAAAAAATTTGAATTTTTATGCACAAAAATTAATTTTTAAGCCGTCAAATTTTTTAATTTTAAAAGTTACACCAAATTTTTTAGAAACCATCCATGAGCTTTGCAGAAGCAGGTATTTTATCAGATGTACTAAACAAAGCCCAAACAACTCATACCAAAAAAACAAAAAAATTCAAAAAAATTGACAAGCGAGCAATTTTTGAAGGCAATCTTAGACGTCTAGGATTGGAATTGGAATATGCCTCAGCTAGGGTAATTTTTAAAATTTAATGTTGCCGCAATTTTTTTATTCGTAATCTTTAGCATAGCCGAACAAAATTCATCCTTATACATGCTCCCTTTCAAGTTTTAACGAAACAAGCTGAACTGATGAGGATAAAAATGCCAGTCCATCAAAATGATATCAAAAAGGCAAATTTTGAATTTTTGACAAAATTTAAAAAATTAAATTTTTTAGAACGCTACATTAATGGACGGGTTGTTAAATAGATTTTTACAAAGATTCAAATTTTTGGAGTTTAACGATGAGACGAAAAGGAGGACCGAAATGCAAGATTATTTTACACAGCCTTTTATGGAGCAGCATTTGGATTGGTAAAGATTGTTTTAGCCAGTGCTGAACCAGAGTAGCCAATTGGCACAGCCTCCATATAGAAAGGGCCAAAATCGGGATCTCCGCGCAGCGGGTATCAAGATGAAAAAATGAAGAAAAATTAACCATTTTTTACCTCTGCTCCATGAATATTAAAGGGGGTGCAAATTAGGGTCCATTTTCAGAAAAAATTTTTTTGAAAAATGACCTTCTAAGGGTAAAATAGGGTGAAAAATCGATTGCTCACATCCCCGTCGCGTGAAAATGCTTCCTTGACCCTGATTCAAGGAATGGGGTGGGTGTATTGAAGCGAAAATCAATTTATTTACGTAAATACGTATCCTGAATCAGGATTAAGGAAGCGTTTTCACCGTTTGGGAATGCGCGCAATCGATTCCCCGCCTAGAAAAACCTAAGAATCGACGGTTTTCTCATAAAAATCCGAAAATGTTTGATTTTCGCTTCAATACACTCACCCCATTCCCTGAATCAGGGTCAAGGAAGCATTTTCACGCGAAGGGGAAGTGGGCAGTCGATTTTTCACCAGTGGCCCAAATTTTGGCACCCTTAGTTCAGCTATGGTTATAGCGATAACGGAATAACGGAGGACGTGGTAAATTGGCTAGGATCTAGGTTTTTCATTTTACAGGGTGATTCAAAAAAATGAGTACTTGAGCCGATAAAATGAAAGACTAACGTCCTATCCACTTGACCATGTTGCCAAATTTTTTTGTTCGATCAAAATAAACTTTATTTGAAATGAAATGTTTAGTTTTGTAAACCATGATGATGAAGAAAATTTCTTTCCCCGTACCGAACGAAGTCGAATGGTCTATGATTTTCTGATACGAACTCGTTATGATCGAGGAAAAACGACAAAATTCCGAGTTGGAATACAACGATTGCTCTATAATAGGACTTATACATCCGCTTTTCCTTTACATGAGGTAAGGGCTACAATGGAAAAAATGTTTATAAATAAAAACTTACCGGAAGCTGTAAAATTTACAACAATGGCGAAGTCGTTAGCGCTTCAGCCTTTCATTTTCAAGGGATAGGTTCGAAATCCTTACGTGTCAAAAATTTTTGCATTTTTGACAATATTTCCAAGTAGCTTCATTTTTTCACCATTTTTACATTACTTTTTGAAAAATGGAGCCTAGCATTTTCAACAAAATATAAAAAATGATTTTGTCTCCGTTGGGTATCGAACTTGGTTTTTGAAAACGAAAAACTGCAGCACAACCAACATAGCCATAAAGTTCGATTTCGGACGGCGGCGTTACAAAACTTTTTTTTATCACTTTCGTTGGAGAAGAAATTCATATATAGGGCCTTCTCCCCAGAGAAAAAGTTCACCATCCATAGTGCAGGAGCAAAAAATTTCAGTCTCCGAAAATCGAACCCATGAATTTTGTGCTCCTGAACCATGATATGAGCTTTTTTCGATGTGAGAAAATGTTCTTTAGTTAGAAAATAAAAAATTTGCATATTTAGGAAATCGAATATTACCCGACAAAAGAAAAACCCATCGATCTTTCAACTTGTTCAGATCGTCAATTTTTATATGAAACTTGGGTCAAAGTTAAAAATTTTTATAAGTATCAACCACTTCATCTTATACAGTAGGTTTGCCCAATTAACAAATATTATGATATAAAAAATGATTTTAGGAAATATTTTGGCACTCAAGTTGGGTTTTATTTCTCTTGGTTAGGTTATTATACTCGTTTCCTATATATTATTTCCATAATTGGCATTTTGTGTACTGTTTATGGTTTTGTTACTTTGGCAACCGATATTCCAAGGTATAGTTCTGGTCAATAGCGCACCCCGATCCTCATCCCTCCGAAAGGGAAAGAGAGGGGATTAGAAATGTGTGTAAGGGCCAGTCCGGCCCTAGGGTCGGTCTAGCCTGGCTTGATCACTTTTTTAGCGGCTCGCAGCAGGCCAGAAAGTTCCTTTATGGGTTTTCTAACATTCCCTTTAGGGGCTTCCTGGCATTCTACAGGCCGCTAAAAAGTTATCAAACTAGGCTAGGCTGGTCATAGGGCCGGTCTGGTCTGACAAAAATTTAGATGCCCGAGGGCATGTCAGGCTGGCTTGGCCTGTCTAGACAGGCTTAGTCTCAGCCCTGTACACATTTATGGCATTAGGCCTTTGGTTACGGTTACCGGCCTTTGGTTACCATACGATTTTTCTTCAATATAAAAGTTTTTAATAAAAATTAATATTGTACAAAATTGTTTCCCATGATCTCAGGAAACTTTTAGTATATCACTTTTTATGAAAATCCTTGTGTGAAGTCGGTAACCAAAGGCCGGTAACCAGAGGCCGGTATCCGTCGCCGTAACCAAAGGCCTGTGCCACATTTATAGGGGATAGTGTAACTGATGTTGAAAAATGGGCATTTTTATTTTAAAATTTTCGGATATGGGGTCACCGTTGTAACTTTTTGGGCAAAAATAGTAAAAA
>OZJO01000973.1:0-22288 GCA_900406225.1 Acrobeloides nanus | reverse complement strand
CAATTCTTATTTTAATTCCTGATTCAATCGGAAAAATTTTATAAAAGAAAAAAATCTTTGACGAAAAAAAAGACTATAGACAGGCACGTAGCGAGAAATAGGGGGCCACCCACGTGAAAAAATTTTCAAAAATTTTTCTGGAAATGACCCCTCTAGAGGTAAAAACATTAGGAGAATCCGAATTTGGCATTTTCGAAGCGAAAAAACACTTTCCTGATTCAGGGAAGGTCTATGTATTGAAGCGACAAGTTGCAAAAATGCAATTTTTACCTTAAAAACGCGCGAACTTGTGGTCACGAAGCCGCTGCTTTGTCACTGCACCACCGAGGCAAGTTTGAGGGAGGGAAAATTTTCATACCAAGTTGTTGAAATAAAACGAATTTTGTTCTTGGCCAGAAACTTTTGAAACAACCTAATATTTATAGGGAATCATCCCACTTATTGGTTGCTCTATCGTATCTGGAGGTGATATCGGAAAAAAATATTGTCTACTGATCGCACATGCACAATTTGATTCAGCAGTTATTGTTAGTGCAAACGATAATAAATCACAAGAAAAATGGCTCAAGGCTTTGAGAGAAGCAACAAAAATGTAAGAGACAACAAGAATCTTCTATCTAGTGATGCTCAAAGTTGAAAAAAATGTGGATATGCAAAGATTTTCATGAATTTTGACAAAAAATAAAAAATGACCTTTGGATGTAGGATGGGGTTTTGGGGGTAAAACCCCCAAAACCCCATTATATGGTACTCGTTTTGAAGCGCTCGACGAGCTGGGTCGATTGGTGAAATTATTTTTTAATTTTGGCCCTTGCCATCACTTTTTTGGCATTTTGTTACGCCGATCACTATGAAAAAATTATACAGGGTGAGCCAAAAAAAAAATCGCACTTTTGCGTTTTCAAAAAAAATTTTTAATCGCATGAAAATATCCCTTATAGATGATTTTTGAAAAAAATTGAAAAATTTTCACCAAAAAAACGCAAAAGTACGGTTTTTTTGCTCACCCTGTATCGTGCCCAAAATTCGCATATTTATGTCGGCAACAAAAATGTTGATTTTTTTGTAATTTTGAGCATCACTAATTCTAACAGAAAAAAATCTAAAATTTCGTGGAGGGAGAGCAATCTTGTTTAAAACAAGCTTTATCAACAAAAAAAATTTTCAGATCCTTCAAAAACACTCTAGTTGGAGAAAATCTCATCCGCGATTTGGAAACAAAAAGTGTCCAACTAAACGAAGAAAAACGAAAATTTGAGGAGCGTTTACAAACAGAAGCTGATGCGAGAAAGAAGGAGAATGAGAAAAATACTGTAATTTTTTCTCAACAAATTGCATTTTTTTAATCCAACATTTTAGCTCCTTGAAAAAACCAAACAAGAACTCGAAAAAGAGCGAGAAAAGCTCATCAAAATCACCAAAAAGCTCAAGGATGATTTACACAATGTCAAAAAGTGGGATTTGTACAAAATTTTAAAGGATCAGTCGGGAAAACGTGGGGGGAAAGTTACCATTTTTGTTGATATTATGAAAGTTCATGAAAAATGAAGCATTGTTTGTTTTTACTGCATGTTCTGAATCGTTGTAGTTTTCGAGATAATTGCGTTTGAAATTTTGAATTTGTTACAAGCTCTTCGTTGTAATACACAATTCAAAAAAGTTTGTGTATTACAACGAAATGCATGAGCAAATTCAAACGCAATTATCTCGAAAACTACAACGATTCAGCACATGTCATAAAAACAAAAAAGGCTCCATTTTTCATGAACTTTCCGAATATCAACAAAAATGATAACTTTTTTCTCACTGGACTGGTCCTTTAAAAGTGCATGAAAAATTTTTCAGTGATCTAAAATGTACGAGTGAGAGCAAAAAGACATTGGAACAAGAAAAAATGTCACTTATGGCAAAAACACAACATTTAGTTAGCAATCTTGAGGTAGGATGGAAATTTTTAGGGGGTTCAAAATTTTTTGAGTAAAAATTTTCTCGAGTTTCAAATTTGTTGTTATCAAAAATTTTTTAGTCCCTCAACATGGAAAAATCAAAAGTCGAAGACCAAATGAGTCAAATTATTCGAGAACGCGAAAAATTTTTGCTCGAAAATCAAAATTTATCCTCAACCACATGTCAATTGAAAAATCGTCTCATGGAAATTGAGTCAAAAACCAATTGCTTGGCTACAGAAAAAAATAAAGTTGAAAATTTGTAAGCATTTTTGGAAAAAATATTGGAGCTACTATACAATAGGGGGCCACTAACGTGAAAAAAATTTTTTTTATTTTTTGGAAATGACCCCTCTAGGGGTAAAAACATGCGGGGAATCCGAATTTGATATTTTCGAAGCGAAAAAACGCTTTCTTGATTCAGAGAAGGCCTGTTATTGAAGTGAAAAGTCGCAAAAATCGCATTTTATAATTTTTCGCTTCAATACAGAGGCCTTCCCTGAATCAGGAAAGTGTTTTTCGCTTAGGCTGCGGTCAAGCATGTTGAAAAAGTTATTGAAAAGTTGTCGAAAAGGTTGTTTTCATAAAAAATTTTGAAAATTTTTTCACGTAGATGGGGCTCCTTATTATGTAGTAGCTCCAAAATATTTTTAAAAATTTAGACTTCATATGAATGAGCAGAAAACTCGAGATTTGGAAATGGAACGTCAATATTACAACAAACAAACAAGAGAATTGTTGGATAGTTTGAAGGTAAAAAACTTTTTCACATTTCCCTGATTTTCAAAAGTTATTGGAACAATCAGGAAACAAAAGGGTGTGCAGGAAACAAAAAAAATGGGGCAAATCCTTTGGCGGAATTTATACTTCCGTCGCGTCGCGACACGACAGTGCATTTTTGTGTCGTACGACGCGTCGCACAACACAAAATGCAATGTCGCGTTGCGACGCGACGAAAGTATAAATGGCGCCTTAAAATTAGGGAGTTATCGCCCTAAAAATTGAAAAAATTCGATTTTCAAAAAGTTCTCCAACTCGGCTAATTTTTTTCGGTGCGCGAAGAGTGTATCGAGATAGTTATAAATTTTTAAAAAAGTACAGTCGACCCTCGATAATACGCTGCCCCTGGGGACCAGCACAAAGGCTGTATTAGCCTATTTTCGCTTCAATACAATCTCGTCCCTGAATCAAGGAAGCGTTTTTAGGCTTCGAAAATGCGCGCAATCGATTTTCCTCCTCCTAGAAAAACCCCCTATAACAAGTTTCTGGTCGTTTTTATAGCGTTTTTGGGGGGGGGGGTGCCCATTCTGGCCAACGTTCGACAGCCAGAAAAGTAACCTTATATGGGAAATCGCTTGCGCGCATTCACGAACTCTGAAAATCTCTTTTGGTGTTTTGGTGATGATGTCTGTGACTAACGCTGTCACGGGGAATTATGGTGAAGTTTTGGAGTCGTTTGAAAAAATTTGAAAATTTGCTAGTGTCCGAATTTGAAAATTTTTTCTAGTGTCCGAATAATCGTTTCAATAAACTGATTTTTTTCAAAAGCAAGCAATATTGAAACGATTATTTTTTATCAACACTCTAAAATATTCTATCTGATTTTCAGGAAATTAATGAACAAAAAGATATGACAGAAGCCGAACTTCGAGACGAAATGATGGCTCGTTTGAGCGCCGAAAGACAATTACAAGCTGCTGAAAAAGCACTAGAACATTTGGAAAATGCTCTTCGTCTCACAGGTGCTCAAATGACAGAACTCCAAGAGCATATTATGCCGGATGTGCATAAGCTACGGGGTAAAAAGTTGTTTATTGTCAACTTTAATGAATAACTTTTTACCCCTTTTTTTCCAAATTTTAGAATTTTTCGAACGCTGTGCTGAAGAGGCTCGTATGGAAGCTGAAAAGCCATGTATTATGAAGAATATGGNATGCCGGATGTGCATAAGCTACGGGGTAAAAAGTTGTTTATTGTCAACTTTAATGAATAACTTTTTACCCCTTTTTTCCAAATTTTAGAATTTTTCGAACGCTGTGCTGAAGAGGCTCGTATGGAAGCTGAAAAGCCATGTATTATGAAGAATATGGTTTATGCTAGACGTTCTTTTAGGTTATTTCTATATTTTTAAGTAAAAATGTTTTTTAGACGCAGTAAACGTTTCCGTGGATCCTGCAAAAGGCATACTTCGATGAAGGAAGGTGGGAGTAAAAAATTGATGACGGCTTCAGCTTTTGAATTAAACGAACCGAGAATGGATTCAAAGTCGTTGATGAAACTTTAAATAATGGATTTTACGAAATTAATTTTAAAAATGTTTTTACAAGGTGTATTAAAAAATTAGAATTTGGGCGATTTTTTCATGTTTTTTCGACCCAAAAATCCTAAAAATAACACATATAGGGGTAATTTTAGCCGGAGAATCGATTGCGGTCATTTCCGTAGCTTGAAAATGCTTCTCAGATCCTGATTCAGGAAAGTAAGTGTATATAAAAGCTAAAAATACAAATCTACACACTTACTGAATCAGGATCAGAGAAGTATTTCCAAGCTTCGGGAATGCGCGCAATCGATTTCCCGCATAAAATTACCCCCTATATGGGTCATTTTTAGGATTTTTGAAAAAATTTTCGGATCGAAAAAACATGAAAAAATCGAAAAATTTCAGTTTTTTTCGATACGCCCTGTAGTTGTAACTTTATTATTTTTATAAAACTAAAATTTTCCTTATGTAATAAATTTTATCGTTCTGTTCAGAAGGGTAACACATTTTTTGAAATGTTAAGCTTAGCAAGAATATGATTTACTTTTGTTCACGGCGCTCCAAAAAGTGGGAACCTCTAAAAATCGGCCAGAACTTTTTTCTACATGGTTTAAAACAAACAAGCATTTATTTCGAACTTTAATAATAACAAAATGATATCATTTAACATAAAGCAACAACTTTATAATAATCACTCAAAGTCAAAAGATTTTACATTCCGGGCATTCCGGGATTCGCTGGCATCTCATTCTTTCTCCTGGGATTCTTGATCGTCTGATCGACGGAAAGTACCAAACATGCAGCTTCTGTGGCCGCCAAAATCGAGTTCTTCTTAACAAGTGCCGGTTCCCATATGCAAGCTTCCAAGTTGTCGCGCACTAAAAACAAATTTTTAAAAATGAAAAAAAACCGAAAATTACCCTCTTCACTGTGAATATCAATTCCAGCCCATTTTTCACCTCGCATATGGCGGTTTCGCAACT
This sequence comes from Acrobeloides nanus, assembly GCA_900406225.1. Lineage (NCBI taxonomy): Eukaryota > Metazoa > Nematoda > Chromadorea > Rhabditida > Cephalobidae > Acrobeloides > Acrobeloides nanus. Next base: position 17,096 of record OZJO01000973.1, on the reverse strand, counting down.
GGTTCAAAATATCCAAGCCGTCGATTCCGGCATTAAAACATAATTGTTGTGGAATAACCTAAAAATATTGGTTTCAAAAATTCTTTATGTTAAATTATGAGTCCATTTTGTCAAAAAATCGAATTTTGAACTCAAATATGTTCAATATGATTTTTTTTCAATTTTATACAAATCTTTGAGTTCAAAATTCGATTTTTTTGGGACAAAATTGGACTCATAATTTAACACAAGAATCTTTGATCATAAATAGATTTTTGAGCTCCAAAACTAATTTTTCAATTGAGTTCAAAATTTGCTCAACAATTACCTCAAACGCCTTAGCATAAGCCTTCCAGAAGAACTGCTCTTTGTCTTTGATCGTCATGGCAATTTCACGAATGTGGCGACTCAACTCCATTTCGATAGCGCCACCACCGGCAACAATTGTGTCGTTTTTCTTGGCCCTGCGCACGATCATAATCGCATCATGAAGACTGCGCTCGGTTTCGGCGATGAACTGTTCGGCTCCACCACGNTCGTTTTTCTTGGCCCTGCGCACGATCATAATCGCATCATGAAGACTGCGCTCGGTTTCGGCGATGAACTGTTCGGCTCCACCACGAAGGAGGATTGTGCATGCATGAGCTTTCGAGCCACCCATGAAAAAGTTGTAGCTGAAAAATTGAAATTTAGTTAAAAATAGTACAATAATGCCAAAACCAGGGGCCTGCTCACCGAATCCCAGACATCTGGGGCCACAGTAGCGTATCGATTTTTGGACGTAAAATTGGTTCCAATATCGATTTTTGTGTTCAAATTTGAACTTAAAAATCAATTTTTGAACGTAAAATTCAATTGAAAATTGATATGGTTAGCAAAAATAAGCATTTGTATTTATTTACATGAATAAAAATGTATATCCTACCGATCACTTCCAGCTTGTTGCTCATAAAACTCCTCGCAACTTCCAAGAACGCCCTTATTAATCTGAGATACTGTAGTGAGAATCGATCCGCCACACGACGCCATTATACGCTGGAGATCATCTTCGGGAATTCGACCGGCACAGAACATGTCTCTAAAAAATTCAAGTTCAAAAATGATTTTACAAGAAATTTTTGAACTCAAAATTGGCCTTTAAATCGATTTTTAGCTTTAAAAAAATTGGGTACGCCAATATATCCATGACCCAGAAAAAAATTTTCTAAAAAAATCCACCTATCAGCAAACCACTGTGTAGCGACATCACCGATGGGAAGTTTCGATAAAACAACTTTGGCACCACTTTCATGGATTTTCTCGAGCTTTTGATAAAGAATAGTCCATTCTGCATTTACCACCTAAAAAATTTGCATAAAATTATTTTAAGCTATAAAAAAAATTGGATCCCTAATTTTTAAAAGCTCAACAATTTTATACATTGATTTTTTGAGCTCTGAAAAATTGGATTTCTCAATTTTAAGCCTAGATAAATTTTTTTTGAAGTCCAAATAATTGAGTATAAATTTTCCGTGAATCAAGTCGACATACCTGTTGATAATCACTAACGTTTGCAATCCGAAGCTCAGCATTATCTTTCTCTGCTTTCAACTCCAACTCGATGTTCAAAAGCGCAATCAATGGGTTCTTATAGTGTTTCGGCTGCATTTCAAAACCGGCATAGCTAAACGCTTTCTTAAAGGCGACGCCTTTGATCAATTTTGAGTCCTTAAAAATTAGGTATCAAACCAAAATTTATACAAATTTTATCCTACTGTCAAAGATCCGCCGTTTATTTTCTTTATACCAATCATATTCAATGGAAGATTGTCGTCCAAAAAGCTAACCGCGTCCACAGCCATTTCGGAGAAGTGTTGTCGATCGGCACTGACCTTAAATTTTAAGTTACAAATTCATTCTTGAACCGATTTTTGAGCCCAAAAATTAAAATTTAGACCCAAAAATATTAGCACAAAAATCGAAACTTGACTCAAATTTGAGCTAAAAAATCGATTCTCAACTCAAATTTAAGTAGAAATCAAAATTTGACACAAAATTGAGCTCCAAAATCGATTTATATATATTAAATTTATCATCTACCAATTTTGAGCTTAAAGTCGTAGAAGCACACTTCAAAAGCATTTCACGCATTGCTTTTTCTCCAGAAATTTTGATTGCCAATTCCTCCAATTTCTTAAGCGCCGATTGGGAAGCCTTGGTATAAGCTCGAATAATCAACTGCGGGTTAACACCATCTTCAATAAATGGTTTCGCTTGCTTCAAAAATTCAGCTGCCAGAATGACCACTAAAAATTATTGTTCTCAAAAAAATTTCATTGCTCAGGATTTTTTATATATTTTAACCTATCACACAACCATGTATGGGTTGTGAAGGAGTAAAAATAAGCATAAAAAAGTCCTCACGTACCAGTGGTAGTGCCATCTCCAACTTCAGCATCTTGACTCTTGGCAATATCACACATAACCAATGCAGCTGGGTAAACAATATCCAATAGCTTCATAATCGTTGCGCCATCATTGGAAATAGTAGTTTTGCCTTAAAAATGAATTTTACTAACTCTTGGAGCCAAAATCCATACCTTTTCGATCAACAATAAGCTTATCCATACCACGAGGGCCTAGAGTTGTACGAACACTGTCTGCAACAGCGATGCAACTAAAAATGAATTTTTTTTAATGACTAATAAGCTTACGCGCTAATATTGCTGAGCACTTGGCCTTTTCCTTGTTTAGTCTCGGTTCCTTCTTTAAGCAAAATAATGGGAACATTCGCCATTTTTTAGAGAGAGAGATCAATAATAAAAATATCCTAAATTTCTTGCGTAAAATCAAATTTTTCTAATAATCAAAATTGAACAATTGTGCAAAATTTAACACAGCCCATACGACGCTGAGTTCAAAACTAGGCATTTATTCGGAATGCCCCCCCCCCCGTGGAGATAAAAAAACACAAAAACGGACTTAAATTAGCAAAATTCATGCAAAAATTTTTTAGATAAATTTTTATTAAAAATTCCATGGCATGAATTTTGTGATTTTCGACATTTTTTGTGTCCTTTCTTTTTTTGACCTCTATGGGGAGGGACATTCCGTATAAGTGCCCAAACTTCAAAATTTCAACAAATCGAATCGAAAATTCCCGAATTATTTCTTACTTCCATGAAAATTCGATTACACTTTAACAGTAACATTCGAAAGTAAAAACTTTCGTTGTAATGATATATTTTTTGAATGATTTTTAAACTGCTAATAATCGGCACTAGAATCGTACGTATTTACAATTCAACAAAAAACATTACACAATTTTTTATTTAAAAAAAACGATCCTATTGCCTAATAATCAGCATTAGGACAATTGGAAACGGACATACATGTATAAAAGTTACTAATTAGTGCCCCAAAAAATGATGATACCCCCCCAAACAAAACCTCCCCCAGGCTAATTCAGGACCAGGGAAGCGTTTTCGAGGTTCGGCAATGCGTGCAATCGATTTCTCGCATAGAAAACCCCCTATAGGGTTATTTTGGTGAAAAATCCTAATGGGGGCCATTAGGATTTTTAAAAAAATTTTCAGCAATTTCGGATAAAAACATAATGGGGATCATTATGTTTTTCCAGGCCTTCGGTCCGGAAGGGGGCACCTGCCCCTGGTTACTTCACTGATTCTTGGTGAAAAAGTAAGATTTAGACCTTTTCCTTAGAAAATTTCGTTAGAAAATGTGAATTTTATGAGGGTGCACGTTAATCGTTGTCACGCCCAAAAAACTCTGTTAAACGAGCTATGAAACGTTGTCGAGCTCAATAAAAAACGCTGTTAAGCGTTGTCGAACATTGTGGCGCGATAACGATTTTTCGACAACGTTGTCATCGTTTCTTATGATTTGCATTGAAAATTGCAAATACTTATCGATTTCTCGACAACGTTGTCGAGATTTCTCGAGATTCTCGACGACGTTGTCGAAAAATCGTAAAGTATTTGCAAGTTTCAATGCAAGTCATAAAAAACGATGAGGGTACTCCTTAGTCGTTGTCACGAAAAACACTGCTAAATTAGCTGTGAAACGTTGTCGAGCTCAATAAAAAAACGCTGTTAAACGTTGTCGAACATTGTCGCGCGACAACGATTTTTCGACAACGTTGTCATCGTTTTTTATGATTTGCATTGAAAATTGCAAATACTTTAAAAATTGACATTTTTTCTATTTTTGTTGAAAAATGGGAAAATTTAGACAATTTTTTTGGAAAATTATAAGGTAGAGCATTAAGATTTTTGGAAAAATTGTTCAAACATAAGGGGGACTCTTATGATTTTTTCAGGCCTTCGGCGCGAAGGAGGGGGTACCTGCTCCATACCTCAAAGGTACCGGTACTAGAGCTTTTGGCAACGCCACTTTTTTTTAAACTTTTGGCGTTGCCAAAAGCTCTAGTACCAAGGTACCCCGGGTAAAAGGCTTCGGTCAGATGGATGAATGACTCATTCAAGGGAGTAAAGAGAAGGTAAAAAGTAAAAAACACACCACTCCTATGATTTTGGACAATTTTTTTACGATTTTGTTATTTTTACTGATAAATGTTCAATATGGCAAAATGTTGAATTTTTGTTTAAAAAATCCATTCATCCATCGAATTTTAGTCAAAAGCAAAAATTCGATTTTTGAGAAAAAAATTCTTGATGATGAATGGATGATCAAATTTTGACAGTCAGATGAGTGGGGGGGGGGGGGGAATTTTTTTTTTTTNGTTTTAAAATCATAGGCAAACAATAAAAATTTATTTAAATATCAAAATCAGTGAATAATAATACAACATTGGTAAAATAAAAGATATAAAGGCTTTTCAAAATTCATTGGAATAGCACAAATGGGTTTCGCATCGGCGGCGGCTTGGATCTCTTGTGTCGCGCAGTCCTGTTAGTTCCAGTCAAGTTGTACTTCTTTCCATAGAAAACGGAAAAAAATTAAGTTGAGAAAATGAAGAATAGAAACTTGCCCAGCAATTCTTCTCCTTTCTCGATTGGTCGAAAAACTTCATAAAATACTTGACCACGGTATTGAAAAGCGTGCAAATTTTGTGATTCACCAACTGAAAAATGTTTTACTGATGTAGACAAAAACTTAATCCACCGACCAGATGCTCCATTTATATAACGTAACCAATTCGACTTGTTCGGATCTGCACCGTCAATAAATCTCGTCTGTTCTCCTGGCCGAGGTCGAATTTCCCACGCGTAGCCGCTTTTATTCGCCATTTTTTTATTCTCAGAAATCTCGCCTTTATACGGCCCAAAACAAATTCCGGTAGGCAGTCCAATGTTAGCAAACACTCCAAGTCCGGCATTTAAAATCTTCGATTCTTTGATAACACAATAGTCAGGACATGTCAATTCAGCGACTGTCGATCCCAATTGTGCAGCAATTTCAGGAGTTGGCTCAACTTCTTCGTAATTCGGTAAGGACACCTGAAAAATTCCAAAATATCCATAAAAATCTGAATCGGCTCTAGGATGATTCGAAACCAGTGGCGTAGCCAGCAAAAAAACATAAGGAACTTTATGATTTTTTCTGGGGCAAAAAATTTTGATTAGAACCAACAAGTATACCATATTATCTTCAGCCAATAGAAACGGGTGCTTTTTGCACATGTATACAAAATCAATTCCACATTCTTCGCATACTTTAAAAAAAGGTTAAAATTTATTTAAAAAACAAAAATACCAATAAAATCGTCCACATTTTCAACCGTTACATCAGCTTTAATACCAATTAGACTTTTTTCCATTTCTGAAATGTGAAAATGAAAAAAATTATATCAAATAAAAGTTCAATCTTCCCGGCGTACCGACACGTGAGGATTAACATTTGAGGACCCGACATTCGAGGACCGACATTGTATTCCATACAATATATACTAGAAACAATAAGTTTGTTGATTGGGAATTATTTAACCAAGACGATGATGATGAAAATTAATAAATTTTAAAATAAATAGGATTTTTAAAGAATAATCCTCAAATGTCGGTCCTCAAATGTTAATCCTCACGGAGGGAAACGTCACTTTTCCTAGGAAATTGTTAATTTAGGAAGTTTCCCCTGGTTCCCCCCCCCCCCCCCCAGAGAAACCTTATGACTCTCTCTCTACACCATTTTAAAGACTACTAAAAAGAAATAATGAAAATCATAAGCAAAAAATTTTGAAGCGGTACCTGTTAGCTCACACAAGACTTCATAATGCGCTGGATTATACTCTGATTCTAACACAACCAGCCTTTTCTCCATGACATCAATAGCAAAAAATTGATTGACTTTAGTTGGATTAACATAAACATCAACAGGCAAAAAATTTGGTGAGACAAAATACATTGCTGAGATATGAGTGTAGGTTAAAAAGCTAAAAAAATTTGAACTAGGATTTTTCAAGTAAAGGAATTTACAAGTTTTTCAACAAAAAAATCGAAATTGGTTCTGGTTGAAGGGTACAAAAATTCTTTCTGTCGCATTTCGCGCAGTTCCTCGGGAACTGCATGAAATGCGGCAGAAAAAATAAGGGAAAATATTTAACAGATCGTTAAATGCCTTATGCCGCAGCATAAAATTGCAAACAAATGATTTTCAGAATTAATACAGAGTGCGATAAAAATTCGTAATCACTTTTTTTAAATGTTGATATTTGACTATGGAAGTCGATTTTTGACGAAATTTTCAGCCTTACTATGGGTTTCCTAGGCGTCGAACAAGAATCCGCCATCATTTTTTCTCCTAGACCTCGGGATTATGGTCAAAAATGGCCTATAAAACATACCTTTTTTGGGATTTTATCCTCGTAGGGGTATCTTCCCGTGGTCAAAAGTTCTCCAAATCGGCTGAAATTTGGTATTCAGGGGGAGGGGTTCTACATGGGGAACACGAACCCAAAGGACTTTTTAAATTTTGATTTAAATGAGTTATTAGCATTGTAAGAACCTGTTTTTTATTTTATTTTTCCCACTCTGTCCACCGTGACGGGGCCGTATGCGCAACTGATGCTAATAGCTGTAGCTAGTATGCACAACTGCCGCTATTAGCGTCAGCTACAGCTAAAAGCTGCAACGCTAATAGCTTTTATGTAAGACTTATATAAGACAGTGTGCATACGGCCCACGGACAGACTTTACGCGTCTTATATAAGAAGATCTCTTTACATCAGGGATGATAAGTCAGGAAGAATGAAAATAAGGACATTTTTTACAAAAATACAAGGGGGGGGGGCAAAAAGTCCTCGCCAAGGGGGCAAAAGTCTTGACATTTTAAAAACGCGTTTTCTCGACAATTCTGGACCTTTTCAGCGTTTTTGACGTGTTTTCTCGTCCAGAATTGTCGAGAAAACACGTTTTTAAAATGTTTTCTAATAGAATAAGTGAAAAAAAAAGATTTTCTAATCAAATTTGTTTAAAAAAAAAGATTTGGCTTCTCAAAATAAGGACGAATCTTATTAATAGGGACACTTATTATCCCCGCTTTACAACAAGATCTTATTTTATGATTCGAAAATGTTTCATTTTTAAACCGAAAATATGAAAATGTTTTGGCCACATCTTCTTGCAAAGTTGTACAAAATTAAGTCTCTGTTGGCTAATGAAGTGCCACTTCGAAGTATTTTGTCGATTAAGCTTTTCTGAATTTTCTATTTTTGGAAATCCATGTACTTCTGTGAAATGTTATTAAAATTCTTTGCAAATTGCTAAATTCTGATTCTTAAGAAAAAAATGCGAATTTTACTTTTAAAAATGCATGCATGACACGTCTCATGATCGTTTCAAAAATGTTACGCCATACGATATTTCGTGGCATAGCCAGATCTGATTGGGCAAACTGTGTGGGCAATTTGGAATTGGTGGGAGCGTACTCACCATACTGGGATACAGGGGGAGCCTCCCTCAACCTGGGGGTGCTAAAGGGCCGCGGTTTTTACGGTCACCCGGGCCGCAAAAAAACCGCGGCCCTGGCCCATTTTTTGGGACCGTAAAAATTGCGGCCCGGCCCATGGGCCGTGCCTAATGGCCTCGGCTCTTGTGCGGCCCATTTTTATCAAAAAATCTCAAAAGCTTACCATTTTTTTAATACATGATTAATCGCTTCGTTGTGAAGTCTCCTTGAGCCGCTACATTGCTTTACCGTTACTTATTTTGTATTTTTTTATAACTTTATTTTTATAGAAGAATGTTAGCACGGGTATTAATTTTTGCCTCTATAGCTATATTTTCTACTTCCGCTCTATATTTTCACATCGCTGAAACTGAAAAGAAATGTTTTATCGAGGAAATTCCAGACGAAACTATGGTAATTGGCAACTATAAAGTGCAGCTCTATGATCCGAATACGAAAGGCTACGGTGACTATCCCAATATTGGCATGCATGTTGAAGTAAAAGACCCAGAAGAGAAGGTAATTTATGGACTGAGATGGAGTCTTATATATGGTTTTTAGGTAATTCTAAGCAAGTTGTATACGAGCGAAGGCCGTTTTACGTTTACTTCGCATACTCCCGGAGAGCACTTGATTTGTCTCTATTCAAATTCGACTGGATGGTTTGCTGGTGGGCAATTGCGCGTCCATTTGGATATTCAAGTCGGTGAACATGCTATGAATTATGAAGAGGTTTGTGTTAAGAAGTTGAAAATCGATTTTAGAGCCAAAAATCGATTTTTTAATTTCAAATTTTTATCAACAAATCTTAAAATTCGATTTTTTAGATTGCTTCAAAAGACAAGCTGAATGAGCTCCAATTGCGAATCCGTCAATTGTTAGACCAAGTTGAGCAGATTACCAAGGAACAAAACTACCAGCGTTATCGTGAAGAGCGTTTCCGACAGACTAGTGAAAGCACGAACTCGCGTGTCCTGTGGTGGGCTGTGGCACAGACCTTAGTCTTGGTGGTGACCGGCGCTTGGCAAATGCGCCACTTGAAAGGATTCTTTGAGGCCAAGAAATTAGTGTAGAATATTTTATTTACTGTGTGCTTTCCTTATTTATTGTGATTTTTTATGGATTGTTTTATAATTTTATTATTTTTTGCCTATAAATGCTTCTTTGAGACCAAGAATTTTGTGTAGTAGTTTATTTGTGTGTTTTTCCTCATTACGATTTATTTATGGATTGTTTGTTTTAATAAATTTTTCAATAAAAAGTTTTGGACTAGTTAGAAATGTTTTTCGCGAATATTTTTGCATTTTTATTTGATTTTTTGAAATTTTTAAAAACGACAGTAACTGTAGAAGTTCGATTTCGTCGCAGTAGAAAGTGGCTGGAGGTAAGAATCGCGAATTAAAGCCAGTCCCCAGTGGCGGCGTTAGGGGGTGGTAGGGCTGTAGGAGCTCTGAAAAAAAAGAAAAATTTTCCGAAACTTCGGAGGGTCCAGGTCCAAAAATTTTGAAAAAATCATGAAGTTCTCACCCCCTTACGCTTTTTTTCTCTCCAAAATTTTGGGCAAAAACATAAGGAGGAACAAGTCAATTTTTTCAAGTTTTTAAAAAATCACCTTGGTTTCCTTGTTTTTCGCGTCGACAGGTGAAGAAAATTTTTGTTGAGAAAAAGCCCCTCTTATGCATGTCTTATTATCCAAAAATTTAGGCAAAATGAGTAGAATAGCTCTTATTATAAAAAATCCTATGATTATTGGTTTCTCATCTTTTGGAGCATTATATGGTGTCTACAGTTATATTAGGTATCAAAGTGTTAGTGGGTTATACCGTCCAAATAAAAAAAAAGAAAAATTTTCTTAGTGGTTCCACAGATTTTTGCTCAAGATATAAAATATCGATTGTTGTCAAAAATTATCAGTTGAAAATTTTTTTGCAATTTTTATTCAAGATACCCCATTAAATTTTTTGGCTACACTACAAGAATTTACCATTCAGTTTTTAAGTTTATAAATTTCTACAGGGTGAGCCAAAAAACCTTACTTTGCGTTTTTTGGCGAAAAATTTTCAACAATTTTTTCAAAAATCTAGAGGAATATTTTAATGTGAGAAAGCGTGCGATCTATTTCTCGCATGAAAATACCCTTATAGTTGATTTTTGAAAAAAATTTTCACAAAAAACGCAAAGTATGGTTTTTTGGCTCACTGTAATTTTTAGTGCTACAAATGCCGGATCTTATTATGCACCAGAAATTGACCTAGAAGGAAAAACTTATATTGTCACGGGTGCAAATTCTGGTATTGGCAATGTAAGCCCAATTTTCGTTTTTCAAAATTAATTATCCATTTTTACAGCAATTGAGTACTGAGCTAGCGGCTCGGAAAGCTCGTGTTATTATGGCTTGTAGGAATCGTGACGCGTGCGTCAATGCTCGACGTGATATTGTCTTATTCACTAGGAACAAACAAGTTTATTGTAGAAAACTTGATCTAGCGGACTTTGATAGCGTCAGAGATTTTGCCACAAAATTGTATCAAGGTGGAAATTATTTTCAACTCACTTTTTAGATTAAAATTCGATTCTTAACTCAATTTTAATCTCAGAAATTGAAATTTTAACTCAACTTTGAGCTAAAACAGTAGATTTTTAATTCAATTTTTAGATTAAAATTCGATTCTTATCCCAATTTTAAGCTCAGAAATTGAAATTTTAACTCCATTTACAGTTCAAATAATAGATTTTTGACTCAATTTTGAGTTAAAAATTCAATTATTGACTCAATTTTAAGCTCAGAAATTGGATTTTGATTCTATTTTTAAACCAAAATTGATTTTTGAATCGTTATTTTTCAGGAAAAACTGCTGTCGACCGAATCGACGGAATCATTCACAACGCGGCCACGTTGGAAAATGACCGAGACGTAAATAAAAATGGCATTGAAAAAATGTTGGCGACTAATTATATGGGTTCTTTCCTCCTCACAGGACTGTTATTGGATAAATTGCTAGAAGAGCAAAAGGATCATCGTGTTAAGATTATTTTTATGAATACTGACATCATTAAGAAGTATGTAGGAGAGTAGTGGTTTTATTGTAGCCAAATTTGCATATTTGTTAGTTACACATTATCTTTTGCTTTTGTATGAAATTGTAAATTTCTGAGCATTTTCAGTTTAAAAACAAGTACTTTCAAAAAAATTTTCGCCTGTGGCACTTGTTTTTTAGTAAGAATTTTTAACAAAAAAATCGCCGCGGTAGTGCGTCGACCAAAAAAAGTCGCCAAAAATTTTACACTTCAGCCCCTTTCGAAATTTTTTCTGGCTACGCCCTTGGGTATTTGTTGAAAAATTTTTGCTATGGCTCTCCAGTTCATACTAGTACACCCATACTTTAGATGTAAGTTGGACTTCGATGACTTGAATGCGGAGAACAAGATTAGAAAAGGACTTTTCAAAAACCACTTTGATGAACATTACACCTACAAAATGTCGAAGTTGGCACAGGCTACTTTTGCCAAAGAGCTATCCGAACGATTGAAAGGTGCCGATTTGTTTTTGTAATTATCAAATTCTTCTAGCAACTTCAAAATTTAGTGTAACTTCAAAATTTCTAGGCACGAATATTTCTGTGTTAGTAACCGATCCAGGAAAGACGGCCACAAATTTGCATACAAAATTGTCGATGAATAATTTCTTCTTGAGTAGATGGATAATGAAATTATATGGGTGTGCTAAATTTTTGACGATATTTTTATGCGACTTTTCAATTTTTCAGGGTATTTCTTACTCGGATGCCAGAAAAAGCAGTGAAACCAGTGATGTATTCGTTGATTGATCCAGAAACTTACGACATTAAGGGGTCTTGGGTGGAGTATGTGTTTGAAATTTGGGATTCTTTCAAGAGACAGTCACCAAGTGTTACTACCAAACCTATACCAAAATCTTTTTTAAAATTTCTTCATACCTAAAAACGGTAAAATATGCAAAAAAAATTACATTCAGTTCGATTAAGAGGTGTAAAATTGCGTTTTAAAGTAAAAATTCTCCTTCATTTTATACATGTTATATAAAATAAGACGTCAGTAGCAGTGATGATGGTGCAATAGTTAAGCGCGTGAGCTTACAATTTTCCATCACTGGTTCGAATCCACCTCGAATTTTTCAATTTTTGACGAATTTTGCGTTGCTTTTGGTAGATTCTCTTTCAACTTATAACGATCGATCCTATTGGGAAGAAAAGATAATCCTGAAGAAAGGAAAAATTATATAAAAATATACGCAATGCAATTATTATCCGCAAGGTGGATTCGAACCAGCGACAGAAAATTGTAGACTCACGCGCTTACCTATTGCACTATCATCACTACTTCTACCGACGTCTTATTTTATATAACAATAAAATGAAGGAGAATTTTTACTTTCAAACACAATTTTACACCCCTTAATCGAACTGGATGTACAATTTTCTGCATATTTTACCGTTTTTGAGTATAAAGAAACTTTTAAAAATGATTTTGGTATAGGTCTGGGAGTAACACTTGGTGACTGTCCCTTGTTGGCCCAAATTTTTAAACAATTCATTTTTTCAGCTGGGACAGAAAAATCCTCGAGGAGTGGCCGAATTCACAACTCGAAGAGAAAGAAACGCGTGCCAGATTGTGGGCAACCAGTGAAGCTTGGACTCATTTTAAGGAGCATTATAACAAGCTGCGCCAGGATTTGAATCTCCCTTCTGCTGACTTCAATACGATCTCAGAAAGCTCACAAGCAAAGAGTAAATCATGGCTAGGACTATGGTGATGATTATTGTATAAATTGTTATTTCGTTAATGTTGAATTTTTATGTTTAGTAAATAAATTTTAGTGGAATTATATTTTTTGTAATATATTTTCTATACTTCATTTCCCGCTTTGTAGTAACAAAATTTCCGGTCCCAAAAAAATTTTTCGGGCCCCAAAAATCACAAAAGTGCGATTTTTGGCACCCTGTATCTAGCCATTTAATATTTTTGAAAAAAATCTTCAAATATGCATCCGTCGAAAATTGCCTCGCCAATAAAATTGCTCCTCTTAATGTGACGATGGCCGGTTGTTCACTCGGTCAACTTTGATTGCATCTCCCTTTGCTTTTTTTCCACCTTGAAAGAACCGGCCTAATCTTCTCATATACATAAGACTTATTGTGTATATGACCTTCGCGCGTCCACGTCTTTATTGATTTGAATTTCGCGGTCGGTTGGCGACTTTTTTATGTGGCGTTATAGTTCGCCTATGCAGAGATTTTGTTTATATTCAAGTTAATCCCATATAGAATTGAATTTGATTTTATGCGGTGTAACAAAAAAAAGGATCGATTTGAGATTGATTATTCATTGAAATTTTTTATTGACTAACTAACTTTTTGCTCACATGGTTTTCGTACTTTGATGAATCATTGTGTGATTGATAATAAAAAATTTTTGTTTACTAAACTTTTTCAACAAATATTGTGAATGGTTGATTTTAGAATTCGCGAAATATTGATCCAATCTGTTTTTTTTTAATTTCAGTCAATTTTTTATGTGAAAAAGAGTCGGGGTCGATAAAATGCGTACAGATCAGTGCCGTAATTGGGGGAGGGTAAGAGGGTAATTACTCCCCCCGCTAAAATTTTCAAAAGTTGAAAAAAATCATAAGGGTTCCCCTTATGATTTTTCCTAAAATTTTTAAAGGACCAGTTTTTAAAGTTCTAAAGGGCCAATCCGAACGGAAAAAAATTGCCCTTTTTGTTGATATTCGGAAAGTTCATGAAAAATGGAGCATTTTTTGTTTTTACGGCATGTCCTGAATCGCTAACGGTTTCGAGCTAATCTTTTGTGAAGTTGGCGATTGTTGAAATTTGTGTATTACAACGAAAACATGTACTTGCATGTTTCTACAGAAAATTTTAACTTGTATCCAGGGGCGAAAAGGTGCCATCACCCACTGGATGAATCACTTACAATCGCCACTAGTGGGTGATTCACCCAATGGGTGATTGTGGGTGATGCCACTCACTGGGTGATGGGTGGGTGAATTTTGGGTGTTATCACCCATTTTTTCGCCCCCTGGTGACCAGGGGGGCGAAAAATGGGATCAACATAACCCACTCATCACCCAGGGTGGATCACCCACTGGGTGAATCACCCACTAGTGGTTGATGGGTGATTCACCCATGGGTGATGCCACCCACTGGGTGATGGGTGGGTGAATTTTGGGTGCTATCACCCATTTTTTGCCCCCTGCTTGTATCAATTAAAGGTTGTTTATTGAAGCGATTATTCCAAATTATCTGCTTAATCGCTTCAATAAACAACTGTTAATTGATGTTAAAAATTATAGTAGAAACATGCACGTACATGTTTTCGTTGTAATAAACAAATTTCAACAATCGCCAACTTCACAAAAGATTATCTCTAAACCATTAGCGATTCAGAACATGCCATAAAAACAGAAAATGCTCCATTTTTTATGAACTTTCCGAATATCAGCAAAAAGGGCAACTTTTTTCCGTTCAGACTGGCTCTTTAACTAAAGTTTTTAATTCAAAATTTACAGGGTTTATATTTTTTCTTATTCTATCAACTTTTCCTGACTAGCTATGAGAGAGTATAAAATCGTGGTTCTTGGTAGCGGTGGTGTTGGAAAATCTGCATTAGTAAGCCTAGAGAAATAATAAATAAAGAAAGCAATATTTTTTAGACTGTACAATTTGTGCAAGGCATTTTTGTGGAAAAATATGATCCTACAATTGAAGACAGCTATAGAAAGGTACTCCATATACTAGAGAAGGGATAACCGATAAAAATCGTTCGGTCCCCCTGCTTCACGGCGTACCAAAAAATCCGAAAAGTTGAGGCAAGGGTCAAAATCAAAAAACAATGTTGTCTCGACTCGGTTCTTCAAAACGAGTACCATATCATGGGGTTTTGATGTTTTGACCCATAGTCGAGTGGCTAAATGACAGCTTTGCAGTTTATAGGTCGCGGGTTCGAATCCCGCATCACATTTAAAGTTCTCAAAATTTCATGAAAATTTTTGCATATCTCTAGTTTAAACGTGTTTTAGAGACCAAAATAGAGATATGCAAAACTTTTCATGAAATTTGGAGAACTTTAAATTCGATCGGGATTCGAACCAGCGATCTATAAACTGCAAAGCTGCCACTTTAGCCACTCGGCCGTGGGTCAAACCCACCAAAACCCCCATAATATGGTACTCATTTTGAAACGCTCGATGAGTTGAAACTATTGGTGACATTGTTTTTTGATTTTGACCCTTGCCTCAACTTTTCGGATTTTTTGGTACGCCGTGGTTCTATACATCTTTTTTTACCCATACCCCTTCTCTTACTCTTCATAAAATTTTTTAAGCAAGTAGAAGTTGATGGACAACCTTGTATGCTGGAAATCTTGGACACCGCTGGAACGGTAGCCAATATTAATTTTTACAAAAAATTCAAAACTCAATTTTTAGGAGCAATTCACCGCCATGCGAGATTTGTACATGAAAAACGGACAAGGTTTTGTACTGGTCTACTCGATTACTGCTCAATCCACATTCAACGATCTCATGGATTTGAGAGACCAAATTCTTCGGGTCAAAGATACGGATGATGTAAGAGATTTGATGAAAAATTTTATCTGTTTAGTGGGAAAAAAGTTCACGCTTTTTGTTGATATTCGGAAAGTTCATGAAAAATGGGGCATTTTTTGTTTTTACGGCATGTTCTGAATCGCTAACGATTTCGAGAAAATTGCGTTTGAAATTTTGAATTTGTGTACATGTTTTCGTTGCAATACACAAACTTTTTTGAATTTTTGGTCAGAAATCGAAGCAAAATTTCGATTTTTGAGAAAAAAAAATCGATTTTCGGACAAAAATTCAAAAAAGTTTGTGTATTACAACGAAGAGCTTGTACACAAATTCAAAATTTCAAACGCAATTATCTCGAAAACTACAACGATTCAGAACATGCCGTAAAAACAAAAAATGCTCCATTTTTCATGAACTTTTCGAATATCAACAAAAATGGCAACTTTTTTCCGATTGGACTGATGTTCTTTAATATAAAAATTTTTAGGTACCCATGATTTTGGTTGGTAACAAATGTGATTTGGAAGACGAACGTGTTGTTGGCAAAGAGCAAGGCAGTAGTTTGGCGCGACAGTTTAACAGTGCTTTCTTAGAAACTTCGGCAAAGGCGAAAATTAATGTGCATGAGGTATAGAAAAATATCACCACTAAAATTTCATACCCTTTTTTAGGTCTTCTACGATTTGGTCCGTCAAGTCAATCGTCGCTACCCTGAATCAGGGAAACGTCAAGGAAATCGCAAGAAGTGTTGTCGTTGTAATGTTATGTAATATGTTTTTGTTTACAGGGTGTATAAAAAAACCGGAATTTGGGCGATCTTTTCATGTTTTTTCGATCCGAAATTTTTTTCAAAAATACCCTATTAGGGCTAATTTTATGAATCGATTGTGCGCATTTCCAATGCTTCCCTGACCCTGAATCAGGGAATCGGAGTGTGTGTATTGAAGCGAAAATCAAAAAATTTTAGATTTTCAACCTGAAAATGACTTTCTGGAGGACATTTTATGCGAGGAATCGATTGCGTGCATTCCCAAAGCTTGAAAACGCTTCCCTAACCTGATTCAAGGAAATAAGAGTGTGTATTGAAGCGAAAATCGAACAAGTACTAATTTCTCTGAATCAGGGGCAAGGAAGCGTTTTCAAACCAGGGAATGCACGCAATCGATTCCTCGCATAAAATGTCCTCCAGGAAGATGATTTTGAGGCAGAAAAACCAAAATTGCTCGATTTTCGCTTGAATACAAAACATTCCGTTTCCCTAAATCAGGGTCAGGAAAGCGTTTTCAAGCTTCGGGAATGAGCGTAATCGATTCTTCGCATAAAATTAGCCCCAATAGGGTCATTCTTTAAAAAAATTTCAGGTCGAAAAAACATGAAAATCGTTCAAATTCCATTTGTTTTATACACCTTGTGTATACTTGAAAATTGGAACTACTGTCGATCAGCGACCGCATTGAACGTGAATTTTTTTCGAAAAAATTTTTTCTCGATTTTTTTCTGAAAATGACCCCTATGGGGGTAATTTTGATGCGAGAAATCGATTGCGCGCACTCCCGAAGCGTAAAAACGCCATCTTGACCAAGTTTTTGTGAAAAATTGCCTATTTTTT
>OZJO01000972.1:18570-37308 GCA_900406225.1 Acrobeloides nanus | reverse complement strand
AACCCCTAATTTTGACGCATTTTTTTCAATTTTTTGACCCCCGAAAAATTTTTTCAGAATTTTTCGATGCGCGCAATCGATTTCTCATGCCCGAAAACCCCCGAGTACCAAAAATCAGCCAATTTAGAGAAAAAATTTTTTTTCGACCTCCATGGCCAGAGAAAAATACCCCCCCCCTTTAAAAGCAAGATTTGTATTAAAAAGATGGCGGAGTTGTGGTAAAAGAGCACTAAGCTTTTCCTTACCGTTACGGGGTTTTTTCGTGGCGTTACGGATGACTATAACTTTTTAAGGACGTTGTTGATTTTAATACGGTAAAAGCACAGATAATCTCCAACGCCTAAACTATTTTTATGCCCTTTCATTTTTTCCATGATCTTGATTAAACTTGAAAAATTAATTGAAAAAAGTCATTTATAACGGGACAGGGCATAAAAATAGTTTAGGTGTTGAAGATTATCTGTGCTTTTACTGTATTAAAATCAACAACGTCCTTAAAAAGTTATAGCTATCCGTAATGGAAGGCCGCCTCGAAAAAACCCCGTAACGGTAAGGAAAGGCCTAGTGCCGGGGCGCCCATCAATACTCCCTTACGAAAATGTGAAGTTTCTGAGAGTCGGAATAATTTTCTATGTACTTTTCCACCGTTTTTAGGGTATGGGAACAATATCCAAGTGTGGTTGGGCCAGCTCGGTAGTGATGCGTCGAACCGCGATTTCGGATTACGGTGCCAATTTCGACTTTTCCGATTACGGTTTCGACTTTTCCGATTACGAAATTTCGATAAAAAATTTTTGATAAAAACATTTTAATCTTCTATAAGAAAAAATCCAGTAGAAAAATTACTAATGCCCAATTTTTGCCTACAAACAATTTCTGTACAAAATTAAACTCGCAACTGCACTTCTTTTCCATAGCTGCGTGTACTTTTGCGCCAATGAAATTCGTTGTACAAATCGCGATTATTTGAATCTTGTACGAAATTTTCAAATTTGATTAATAAAAATTTTTGTTATCCATTTTATGTTTGAAAATGTTACAAGCTATAAGGTTGTCCACTCGAAGGTTGTTGGAATTGCGTGGGAAGGAGACTAAAGATTTTCTTCAAGCTTTAGTTACGAAGGATATAGAGTAAGAATTGGAATTTGGGCATAAGAAATGCAGGGGATATGCTAAAAACATAAATGAGCACCATTTTTATTAGGAAATTTTTTTTAATTTCAAGGGGAAATAGCCTCCCGTTCACTGCTATGAGTGCAGGCCCTTAGGAAGGGGGTCCGTTTCGGGGCGCTCCCTCCAAAATTTTGGCTAAAAACAAAATTTTAGTTAAAAACATAAGGGGTACCATTAGAAAAAGTTTTTACTTTTTTGGATTTCGTGCATACATATCCAATAGGGGGAGCGGCCCCTCATCACCCACCCACAGGAAATTTTTAAAATGTTGAGAAAAAATCATAAAGGGGGGATCAAGGTAATTTTGACAAAATCTTGAAACAATTCATCCATCCACCCAAGTAGACGAAGAACATCACAAAAATCCACCCACCCTTCCGGGCCAATGTCCTCTCCCTACTGGATATGTATGATTTCTGGATCGGCTACGGGCCTGTATGAGTGATAGAAATTTTTTGATTGGAGTGAGGCTTAAGAAAATCTAAATTTCACACCCCTGCTATTTTTACGAAAATAAAATACATTGGAGTANCGGCTACGGGCCTGTATGAGTGATAGAAATTTTTTGATTGGAGTGAGGCTTAAGAAAATCTAAATTTCACACCCCTGCTATTTTTACGAAAATAAAATACATTGGAGTATGTGAAGCTCCCTTGTATTATACTTTCCTCACTATTTCGTGATCAATTTTTCTTTTTAAGAGAAATCCATAAAACCGGCATAGTTTATTCATTTTTGCTCGATGCCAGAGGTCGAATCGTTAGTGATGTATTTATTTATAAGAAAGACGAAGAAAATTTTCTTGTTGAAACCGATTCCATAACAACCGGAAAATTAGAAAGACTTCTTACAGTCTATCGAGTTCGCCGAAAAGTTGAGATAAGACAGACTACTTTGGATGTGAATTTTTCGAGTAAGCTTATTGTTCTAAAAATTCACATTCAAATCAATAAATTCATTTTTCAGCTGAACAAATAGAAAATTCTTATGAAGATCCTCGAGTACCTGGTTTTGGGCACAGGGTTTTGGGAAAATTGCCAGATGCAGAAACGGAAATCGATGCTTATTTGAGAAGGAGGCTGGAATGGGGAATTCCTGAAGGTGAAGATGAGATTGAAGGTCAGATCCCTTTAAATATGAATGGAGATATTATGAATGGGATCAGTTTCGACAAAGGTATACTTACTGTTTTGGGCTTACTCCACTCCAAAAATTCTGGAGCTATTCAAGTATCGGGATATACGGCTCTAGGACATTTCTCAACGGATACTTCTCAACGGACATTTCTCAACGAACACTTTTCAACGAAAAAGCGAACATTTCTCAACGAAAAAGCGGACATTTCTCAACGAATTTTATAAATTCGTTGAGAAATGTCCGCTTTTTCGTTGAAAAGTGTTCGTTGAGAAATGTCCTAGAACCGGATATACTATTAAACTTTGCTCGAAACAGTGTCAGAAAAGTGTTTTACTCTTCGGGAGTGCGTTTTTTGGTTTCCGCGTTAAAAATTACGCCAAAATTTCTGGAACAAATTTTCAAATTTTTTTTTCACGTTATTGGGGCCCAAGACTCGAATAGCCCCAAAATTCTTGAGAAGGGGTAATCCCATAATATCTTAAGTCATTTTCAGGCTGCTATGTGGGCCAAGAACTTATCGCCAGATCCCATCATACAGGTGTAATCCGCCGAAGAGTCCTTCCTTTTCGAACCCCTCAAAAAATCTACGGACAACTTGTGGATGAACATGGAAAGAAACAGGGTCGAATCCTAAAATGTGTGGATGATTTTGGCATCGCTCTTATTTCTATGGACTTTCTGGGAAAGCCTCTTTTCTGCCTCGATACGAAGGTGCCGGTTGAATTATACAAGCCTAGTTGGTGGCCCAAGAAGACTGATGATATTAAGATATAGGATTTTTTAAATGTGTTATATTTTATGCAAATTTTGTGTATATTTGTTGGTAGCTAATTTTATAGATTTGAATAAAGATCTTACCTTTTATCATTTTATGCAAATTGCAGTATTTTACTATGAATATCTGTTTGAGTTTTTGTTTTTTATCATCGGAAATAATAGTACAAGGGGGGGAGAAGTCCTGGCAAAGGATGTACGAAGTCCTAACATGGGACGCAAAAAGTCTTGTCTATGTGTGCAAAAAGTCCTGGCATAGAATGCAATAAGTCCTGACATAGAAAAAATTTTAGTTTAATAGATTTACAACAATCTTCATCACGAAGATTTACAGTAATCTTCATCAACTTGTCAGGACGTCTTGACAAGTTATAAAAAGGACTTTGTACATTCTTTGCCAGGACTTCTCCGCCCCCCCCCCTTTATAGGGGTGCTCAAGGGCCGCGGTTTTTTACGACCCGGCGCAAAAAAACCGCGGCCCCGGCCCATTTTTGGGAAGTTTTGGACTTTTTCTAAAAAAATTTTATTTTTCTCGAAAATTAAAAAATTTTCAGGTTGGGAGGGGGAAGGCTCCCCATTTTTTCCACGTAGTTACGGACTGAAGGTTGTCCTCAAACATTTGTCACATGTATAGGGAGCAAATTTTTATCAAATATCATATGAGATTTTAGAACTTTTATTCCACTTCTCAAAACAGATTTTTTTATAATTTCACCCTCGAATGATATTTTTAATTTTAGCTAAAATGGATGAATTAACCGATCGACCATTTCTTTTATTTTTGGTTAATTTACCAGAAGATGATCTCACAACTCTTTATGGATCTCAACCATGCACTTTAGCCATTTTCCGGATGTTAACTCCAAACGCGCAACAATGCATTTTGCGTTTGTTATTTAAGCCGGAAAAGTATGCACTTTTACGAACTTTCTTTAATTTTTTTGTAGAGATTGGAAAAGATGGTGCAAGGCACGACATTTGTACGCTGTTTTAAACTCTTTAAAATTTTTGCTGAAATTGCATATTGTTGAAGGGGATTTGGATGGCACGATCTCTTTAAATGTAAGATGGATGACCGACAGAGTTGCCGTTTTTACTTAAATTTGAGACCAAAAACTAGTGATAATTTAAATAATTACTTGAATTGGTACCCAAAATTTTATATATCAAAAAAGTAATTTAACCAAAAAAATTTTTGGCTTAAAAATTCAAAAAATAAAAAATTAGCCAATTTCCTGGCTACCCCCACTAACTAGCTTTTTTTATCCTCATTTTTAGGAAGATTTTCGAGTAAACTATCTAAATGGTGTGATGAATGGTGCTTTTGGCAGCTCGGGATTGAATTTAGTCGAAGCGGATGAAAAAATTAAAAAAGCTGCCAATAAAGATCTCTATAAGAAGGCCTTAGAACGTTGGGAGTGTATTCTGCGATATCTGGCCATGCCATCAGATTCGGCGGACAAAGGAGTTAGTGTTACGACACAGCAGTTGTTTCAACATATTGGATTTACTAGCGAAGGTATTATTACCTTGAAATTTGCATAAATTGTGTTATTTTTTATAAATGGTACAAGCGGTATCTATGTTATTGACTTAAATTTGCTTGGCTTATATTTTTTACTTTTTTTCAATTTGCACAAATTCCTTATCTTTATGTTAAAAAACATAAGGTAGCTCCCTATTTTTTTCGGGCCTTAGGACCGAATGGGGGGGGGTGGAGGGGGTCTGATGCTGGGTTGGGCCCCCAAAATTTACCTTGCCTCCTTACGTTTTTTCTTCGAAATTTTGGGCAAAAACATATGATTTTTTCAAAAAAATTTGGTCGATTTTGGAAAATTTCGGTAAAAAATCATAATGGGGAACCATTAGGGTTTTTAATGGAACCAACCGGTTGCTCCGATGCCGAGTTGGTCTCTATTTTTGGCCTTTTTATCGGATTGGTGGCACTAGGAACGAATCTAATTTACCAATTTACAAAGGATCTTATTTACGAATTTAATTTACGAAATCTAATTTACAGGAATCTTATTTACGGAATATAATTTACAAATCATCATAACTCGGTCAGGTTGAGCTCGAAACGGCTCAAATCGCTCGGAATCGTGTTTTCGACCGCGAAAATCCCCTAGAACTCAAAATCAGCAAAATTTAACTTTTCTGATATGACTTTTCAAATTCGTAAATTAGATCCGTCAACTAGTTCCGTGTAAATTAGGATCGGAACCTAATTTATAGTAAAGTAAATTCGATCCTAGTGCCGGATTGGTTAGAGGAGAATCCCTCTTTGACCACCTATGATAAGTATCCTATTTTTTAGGTGGCGGTGAGCTCGAAATCACCTCTCTAGGCTTCCAATTTTTACTTCTGAATCGTGTTGAACAAATCTGGACGTATATTTTATACTATCTTCGATTTCTTCAAGAAACAACCCAGAATATTTTCCCAGTTTTAGAATTTTTGTTGAAACTGACTTTGTGTGCAACTCCAATTGAAGGTATATGGGGCACTAGACCTTTTGTTATGGCTCTTTGTCAAGGTCTTTTGTCACCATTTTTTGTCACGGCCTTTTGACTTCTGTTACGGCCTTTTTGAAAAGGCCATAACAAAGAGCCGTAACTGTGATAAAAGACTTAGCGCCGTATATGATCCTTTATTAAAAATCTTGAATTTTAGGACCCAAAAAAGATGGCGAAAGCTCTGTTTTACCAACAGCTTTCCAAATTGAAGCGCACTGGCCAGAGATGGTGCAAAATTTTTTGTTGCATTTAAGAGAAATGGGTGTTGTGTTTATAAGGAAAAGAAAAGATGGGTAAGCAAAAAAGGTGCTATTCTCTCAATAAAGACAAGACAAAAATCGATTTTTGAGCCAAAATGGATTTTTAAACTCATTTATTGGCTCAAAA
Organism: Acrobeloides nanus; assembly: GCA_900406225.1. NCBI lineage: Eukaryota > Metazoa > Nematoda > Chromadorea > Rhabditida > Cephalobidae > Acrobeloides > Acrobeloides nanus. Next base: position 31,321 of record OZJO01000972.1, on the reverse strand, counting down.
ATCGTTTGAAGTTATAAACATAAGGGTACTTTATATTTTGTAGCTCTAAACAACGAGTACTATAAATTCTAGGGACTTATAAACAGGCGCTTAATTTTTAAGAGCCCAAAAATTTGTTAGTTTTTAAAGCCTCCAAAATTGGATACACTATTTTTCATATATCAACTTTTGGAGCTACTGCATAATGGTGGGGGGGGGGCACTCAGTGAAAAAATTTTTTTGGAAATGACCCCTCTAGGGATAAAAATATGCGGGGGAATCCGAATTCGAAGCGAAAAAACGCTTCACGAATTCAGGGAAGGCCTGTATATTGAAGCGAAAAGTTGCAAAATCATTTTTGCGACTTTTCGCTTCAATATACAGGTCTTCCCTGGATCAGGGAAGCGTTTTGCGCTTTGAAAATGTCAAATTCGGATTCCCCGCATGTTTTACCCCTAGAGGGATTATTTTCAGAAAAAACGAAATTTTTTCACGTAGGTGGCCCCCTATTATGTAGTAGCCTCCAACTTTTTAAGATTTTTCTTTCTGACCCCGCTACTTTCTCATTTGGCCGAATCAAGCTGTACCAAAGACACCTCTGCATTGGATCACCAGAGAGACAAGGGCTTCCTCGTGGTCGAAACCAACTACCGAGCCTATGCCTATACAAATTCTCCACTACAACTCGCTGTTTTATCGACTTTTACCGAGATTTTATACCGTTTTGAAGATATGTCAGTCGGCGTGATTTCCAGAGATTCTGTTAGGAGAGCACTACAAGTAGAAAAATTTTATGTGCCAACTCATAAAGATGAAAATTTTTTAGGCTGGCATCACAGCCGATCAGATTATCTTGTATCTTCGGGCTAATGCTCATCCAGAAACCATCAGTTATCATGGTGTCAAAAATTGTATTCCGATTACCATAGTTGATCAAGTAAGCGGCTTGATCAGCAATTTTGAAGCATGGAAAAAATTTGGAGCAAAAATTTTCCATACTTCAAAGAATATAGAGAAAAGGCAGAAAAATTGGATAAATTTTAAATTAGAGTACCCACATTTTATCTCCAAAAATTTGTTACTCATTTTTTGTTATTGGGTTGTTCCAAAAGTTTTTACACTACACTTTACACTCGACACTTTTCACTTTGAAAAGTGTAGTGTAAAAACTTTTGGAACAACTCATCTAAATCATTTTTTAGAAAAAAAATCAACGCTCAAAAAAAATTTTTATGTGCCTAATTTGAATTTTTATAGCTTCGCTTATGGGAAGAAGAGCGAAAACGCCTAATTTGTGAGGAAGCCACTATATATTCGACATTTGACTCCGAAATTGAATACCAGAATGTGAAACAATTTACAACCGAACAGAACATTTTGCTTTGGCACAACGACCAACACCGTCTTATAATAGTCAAAGAAGAAGGGCACGCTTTGGTTAAGGCCTGGTGGAAATCGAATAAATAAATATGTTGTATATATTATGTTGTTGCATATTTTAAAAATAATTTTAATTTAAAAAACCGGTTTATAAAAGTGTTATTGTTATAAAAAAGTTACAAACTACACTGCGGGACAAAAATATAACCTCACCCTTAAAAATCGCTTAACTTACTCGTTTTTTAAGATTTTTTGATAATTTTTTTTACAAACATATTCCTCGCACTCTGAATAACAAGAATATCGACGAAATTTTGTTCGGCACACAATAATTGACCTCTTGATATTGAAAACAACGTAAAATGGCATTTTTCCATTGGGACAAAATTATAACCTCACATCAAAAAACGATTTATCTGATCAATAACAAGCAACAAAACATAACAATTAATAATCTGTAGGGCCTCCATTGCGGTTAATCACTTGAAAAATTCGAGCATCCATGCTCAACACCAAGTTGTCGATGGTCTCTTGATCGACTTCTTGCCAAGCCTTGACAATCGCCTCTTTCAGTTCCTGGACGGTCTGGTACTGCTTGTTCTCGTGGTATACGCGTCGTACGAGGATTCCCCAGAGATTTTCAATCGGGTTCAAATCGAGGGAGTTGGGTGGTCACTCCAAAACGGCGATGTTGTGGCGGTTCAGCTAGTCGATTGTTCCTTCTCGAACGGCTCCTCGTATCCTTCTCGTTCGACTGACGTGGATCGGTGCGTTGTCTTGCATGAATTCGAAGTGTCAGCGTTGTGGGTGGCGACGGTAGAATGGCAACAAGCAACAGCGGAGCACAAACTGGTACTGAATCGAGTTCATCTTCTTTGGTACAAACGCCAGTTTGACCCTCCCCGTCGATGTGAAAGCCGCCCAGACCATAACGCTCCCTCCCCCGAAATTTCGCCGAGAAAAACGGTGGCTCTTTTCGGAGATCGTGCCAGTAGAATTTCTCTCCATCGGGGCCGTCCAGATTCCATTTCTTCTCATCACTCCAGATTACCTAAACAATAACATAAAACACCCACAAAATGACTAACCGTTGTCCAGTCTTTTCTTGTGTTTCTTCGCGCAAAAACGATACGTTTTTGCTTGTTTTCTTTCTTAATAGCGGGGGCCTTCTTCAATTTTCGCCGGCGCAAGTTGGGATTCTTCTTAATCGCTCGCAAAACCGTCTTTTGGTGAACATTTAGCCCCAACTCATTCCTGATGGTTTTTCCAGATGACACAGAATTCGACGCTTTTCTCCAAATTCTGCGGGTATCGCGCTCAGAAAGCTTGCTGGGACGTCCAGTAGACTTTCTTGTTCCATAATTTGCCGGATCGTTCAAAAAATTGTTGACCACTCGAGGAGAACGACCCAATTCTTGGGCAATTTGACGGTTGCTTATTCCTTGGCCATGGAGCGCTACAATTTGACCTTTTTCAAATTCAGAAAGCTTAACTGCGCGAGGCATAATCTTAACAAACAAGTTTAGATAAGAAAGTGACGCAAAAAATAAAAATTTGGAGCAAAAAATTACGTGAGGTTATAATTTTGTCCCATTGGAAAAATGCCATTTTACGTTGTTTTCAATATCAAGAGGTCAATTATTGTGTGCCGAACAAAATTTCGTCGATATTCTTGTTATTCAGAGTGCGAGGAATATTTTTGTAAAAAAATTATCAAAAAATCTTAAAAAACGAGTAAGTTAAGCGATTTTTAAGGGTGAGGTTATATTTTTGTCCCGCAGTGTACAGAGTGCTCAGTTACGTAGGATTTTCAATTTGTTTTAAAAATAAAGAAACCTCTGTCAAAAAAAAGGAAAATTGATCAAAATTGTTTAAAAATATTATTTGTTATAAAAAAATATTTAAAATTTCGATGTAAACAAAAATGCATTTAATCATGGCCAAAATTTGTAGGTTTTAATAGTTTAGCCTCTGTGGCTCAATGTAGCGTCGTTGACTTTTACCCGGGACGAGCGGGTTCGGATCCCACATGGGTCGAATACTTTTTGCGCAAAATTATAATGAATTTTTTTTGCAACTTTTTACCTCGAAACTTTTTTTCCTTAAACTTTGGGTAAAAACGAATAAATATGTCTTTCTTATTTCATTTTTCTCTATCGATTCCACTTTGTTCGAAAAAATTTGCGAGGACACACTTCTTGATGGTTCCTTGTGAGTGCATTTATTTTATAATACCCGTAAAATATATAAATTATAACAAAACAACAACAAAAATAGATTCAAAACGAATTCAACCAATTAGTGAAATATTCACACGTTTCTGGCGAGATTAAATGTCCAGGGATGCACTCACTAGCCACCGGGCACTGCAAACATGGAACTTTGGCCAAAGCCGTCGGTGGCGGCTTTTTGGTGACGTTGATCGCTCGATAGCTGTCTTCATCCGAACGTTTTTCCAACCTTTCATCTAATACTGCCACATCCAAAATTCGCTCCACATCAGATTCCGTGATGGGTACTTTACAAATGCCTTTTGAATTTATAAACTGGGTGATACGCTCGATTGATATGTACGAAGCTTCTTTAGCCAAGAAAATATCATTCGGATTTTGGGACTCAGCCAAGCGGCGGTGGTTCTGAAATATCAGAAAATATTTTTTGAGTCAAAAAAATTTACTGACCACTATCATGCCAACACAATAATTCATCAAATCTTGAACAAATTTCGTATCCAATTGTTGATCTTCATAGAATTTTCCACCCGTAACTTTGTCATCCGCCTCAATTTCATACAACATATACGTTTTCCTCATAGTTCCTGCAGCTTTGACCGATTTTACGAGTTTTCGCTGCTCCAAATTTTTTAACACTTTCTTCAATAAGGCTTCGGATAAACCAGTTTTTTCACGAAGATCTCGAATCCATATGCCATTTTTGTTGGCTTCTTCTAGATGGGAGTATACCTTAAATATAAGAAATTAATCAAGCTTTAGTGTATCAAAATTTGTGGACAATTTTTCTTTAAGTTAACAAAAACAACTGTAGTGCGAAGAATGGGATACATCCAAGTTAGCTAAAAAATCGATTCCTTATCATTAAACTGACTACCTGTTGCTCTTCCAAAGTAGCATTTTCAATTTTTGTGGTCTGCTTTTTGATTCGAATCACGAAATTCGTGGTTCCTTTCNAAAAAATCGATTCCTTATCATTAAACTGACTACCTGTTGCTCTTCCAAAGTAGCATTTTCAATTTTTGTGGTCTGCTTTTTGATTCGAATCACGAAATTCGTGGTTCCTTTCTCGTGCAATAATTCAATCACATTTGTATTCAAAAGGCGATTTATAACATTCATCCGCATATTTTGATCAATATGTTCCGTGTGCTATAAAAATGGAATGTATATAATCATTTTAGTATAAGGGGCCATCCATAACTTACGTTTTTTCAAATGGCTGAAATTCGCATAATTTTCGAGTTCATATTGAAAATACACTGAGGGTTTAAATCAAGCGTTTCTGGGATCATCTATACATACAAACGTTACACGTTTAATGTAGTTTATCAAGGAATTGTTTGAAAATTCGTCAAATGTTCAACCTGAATTCGAAAATTATGCGAATTTAGTCCTTTGCAGACGTAATTTATAGATGGCTCCTAAATGTGCTTACAAGCTGTAGCTCATCTCGACTTATACCATCAGGACGTTGTTTCAAAATCAGCATAATCTGATCTATAATTTCAGCCTCGTTAGCCATTTCGATGAAAACTTAAATCTAGCCATTTCAAAAATTGAAAACTTAAGAAAAAGATATTTATGAGCATATGAACTCCATAATAATAATCAAAGAAAGAACATTAATACTTTATTTAATAATATAACTCAATAAATTAAATCTACTTTTAAAAATTATCACATATTTTTGGTGAGCCAAAAAAATTTTCGGAGAGGCTAAAGTACAAAATTTTTTTTGATGGGATGGATCTGTCTACATGCCGTAATTTTACTCGATTTGAGGAGAGAAATTGTGGAAAAATTTCATTTTTCTTAGCCTGTCTAAACCTATTGAGTTGATTTAAAGATTCTCGAACTTCACATCACTTTTTATACTCTATCGATAGTATAAAAGGTGAAGTCCGAGAATCCTAATATTTCAAAAAAATTTATTTCTCTAAATCTTTTATGACCTATACAGAGAAAAAAAAGCTTTTTAGATGAATTGTAAATTTTTAGATTCTTATTCGGATTAAAACATTTAATCCGTCTCCTCGGTTTCGATGAGGAAGTATTTTGTCAAGTTTAAAAAGAAGATTAGTGTTCTTTTAGCGAGACAAATCTTGTGTAAATAGGAGTTTTGTTACATTTTGAGTACAAACTTGAAGTTATTATACAATTCATAACAAAAGCATCATTTGTATGGCGCCAAAACGCTTCCGGACCCACTTTGCGGACTAATATATGCGGCTGATACATTTGGAATACTACAGTTGCGGACCAAATTTGAATTTTTTTTTAAATAATCGCGAAAGAACATTTTCAAATTTGTTTAAGAGCTATTTTAGTGTAAATAAAAAACTTAAATTTAGGTAATACGTCTCAGTAGCGTATCCAGAAAAATTTTCGCGGGGCCCAAAAACATAAGGGTCACCCCTTTAAAAAAATTTTCCCTAAAAATAGAAAAAATCGCATTGGTCCCTTTACGTTTGTTTTTCAAAAAATGCTTTATTGAATTCTCAAAGTTTTAGCCAAAAAGCAGCGTAGCATGCGCGATTGTTTTTAAATAGTCGTTTTTATGCTGAAATGTTCAGAAAATCACGATTTTTTTTATGAAAAATAGAATTTTTTGGATACTTTTGATGAAAAAACATAAAGGTGGGGCCATTCGGTTTTTTGAAAATTTTCAAAAAATTTGGACAAAAACATAAGAGATGCCATTAGGAAAAAATTTTCATCTTTTGTAAAAACCGGGCTTCCTGGATACGCTATTGGCAACAGCCCAAATTTCAAGATTTATTTACACAATAATAATAAAAATGGACTATTTTTAAATATTTACAATAATTTTTAAGTCCAGCTAATATTATTCGTTCTCTGTTTCTTTATTTTTTTCTTCGCTACCGGTAGAACTTTCTCCTTCGGTAGCCGCATTGTTTGCACTCAATCCTTGCTGTGAAGTAGACGCTTGTTGTGGCTCGTGTTCTTCGACTTGTTCATGTTGAGTCGTAAGTGGTTCGGCTAGGGGAGAACTATCCTCTCTATTATTCCCAAGTCGAAGTTGATCAAAGACCTGTGCAACTAGTGCCGGAAATCGCTCTCGATAGGTTTCAAATAGTGCATCAACGCTCTCCTGAAAATTTACAAATTATTTCTGTGCAAGAAAAATTGTGGTTGAGGGAAAATGTTCAATATTCAACGTACAGAGCGTGAGGGTAAGATCTCTCTCGAACATTACTCATAAACAAGTTGTTTAAACTTGGTCTCATTTTTCAAATCTTTTTTATTTTGACATGTGAAAATATTTAGACTAGAAATTGGCAAATATTTAAATTTGAAGTAAAATTTTAAAAATATTTCAGAACTAAAATGCAAGTTTTTGCTCATAATGAGGGTAAAAATTTTGTTTTAAAAATTCAAAACCTTTTAAAACAAAATTTTGAAAAATTTTAATTTTTAGGTTCAAGAAATAATGATAAATTCGTTTGGAAACAAGAGGTAGATGCAGTTTCTTTAACAAAGTAAGAAAATTTGTCAAAAAATTGCAAAATCCTACTACTATATACTCCGTTTCCCGCTGTACTTTATGAAAAGTTGGCGCGAATTTCGTTGGTTAATAATACCCAGACCGTCCGATCTGGTAAGTTAAGCAACGTTGAACCCACAGGTTCAATCCCCCTGAGTCAATTCTTTATTGTAGTGTCCAAAACTAATAAAAAAATTTTGCCTAGGGGTATTCTTATGCGAGGAATACGAATATGCCGTTATTTTTTCATGAAAAATTTTGTAAATAGAAAATTAAATTTTTGAACAAAATATATAATCTTTGTCAAAAATTAAATTTTCTATTTTTTACAAAATTTTTCATGAAAAAATAACGGCATATTCGTATTTCTCGCATAAGAATACCCCTAGGCAAAATTTTTTAAATCAGTTTTAGATACTGAAAAAAATTGACTGCGCGTGGGATCGAACCTGCGGGCTCAACGTTGCTTAACTTGCCAGATCGGACGGTCTGGCAATCATCAAACAATAAAACTCGCGCCAACTTTTTATAAAGTACAAATAGAAACGAAACAAACGTGTAATGTTGTCTGTCTGTGTGCATGAACAATCTCGGGAAAGATAGATTTAAACCTTGATGCTAAAACAAAAGTTGTAGGGGTTGATGAGAGAAGACGATTGACAAAAAAATCCATGTGTTCCGGGCGTTTTCATCAAAAATCGTCAACTAGCCCCCCTACCCAAATTTTCTGAGGAATCTTTTGCGTGCAAAATTATCGCGAGAAAATTTTTAGATTTTTCGGAAAATCAACTTTGTCGATTTTTGAGTTTTTTGACCCTACAGCCAAGGGATGAGGTCAAAAAATTTTTCGACAGTAGATTTATTTCAAACTCATATATGGACTATTCGAATACGTATGTTTCATTTTAAAAATCTTCATACTGCAGATTTTGAAAATCCTGAATACGGCCCTGGAATTATTTATTGATACGATTCCGAGGCGCTCGGTATCTAATTTATAAAAAATGAAGTGCATGAACTTTTGGAACAACCCAATATCTCACTAACATTAAAAGTAGAAAAAATCTGATATAGCCTGGCAGTGGCGGCGCTAGTCTCCAGGTTTGATTCGAAAAATTTTCCTAATGATCCTCCCCCTTTATGTGTTTTGCATCAAAATTTGCCATTTTTCATATTTTTGCAAAGTTGAAAAAACGGTGCTTCCGGTAAAAATGTCTATTTTTGCTGTCGGAACAATTTTTTGCTAAACATATCTTTTTAGCCTCCAATCTTTCTATTAAAAAAGGTTCCGAATCTTCTTTTCAAATTTAAGGACCGAAAATCCAAAAAAGAGTGGATTTATGTTTTTGCAAAGGAGTGTATTATCTCAGTAATATCAAAAGACCATATTTTACTATTTCAAAGTGCATAAAACACATTTTTAGATTCCAAGTCTGCATATGTATAATCCTTTATCTCTCCGTTATGACCGTACTCGTCACAATAATGGAAATAGTCAAGCCTTCAAATTTTTTAAAATTTACCTGAGCATCATCCGGTAGTATGCTCCTCAAAAATTGCAAAACAGTATTAGAATCGGTAGAATTCGACGCAGTACTAGAAATTGGAATGGTCGTCTCGGAAAGCTGAACTTCTTCATAGTCACATTTGGAATTAGCTGGAGGAGCTGGATCAACGATGGAGTCTGATTCGGTACTTGGACGAATATCAAAGACAATCGCATGTCGAACCACATTCTGGGGCATTCCGACAAATCGTTTTTGTCTACTAAAAATTGTTTTTGTATATTGGAAAAAATAAAAATTATACAAGAATAAGTCTAAGGCACCATTTATATTCCTGCGTTTTCCATCGAGGAAAGAACATTTTGTTTCCGCGCCGGAAAGCGCTTAATTGAAGTATAAACGCTCGCGTATTTCCGTGTCAAAAACGCGGTGGAATTCCGCGGTACGCGTCTCATATAAATGGTTTAGGTCTAAAATTGAATCAAAAACAGGTTTTTACAGTCTCAAAATTGAGTTAACATGTGTTTTTGCTTCAAAAACAAGTCAAAAATTGATATTATGTTAAGGGACTTCGGATGGTTTTTTCAAATATTTTGAAAAGAAAGACTTCAAAAATATTTTAGAATTAAAATCTGATATTAAAAATTTGGTATCAACATATATCTAAAAAATCAGTTTTTGGATACAGAATTGAGCCAAAAACCGATTATAATGGTTCCAGTGGCAAGTTGATAGCGTTCCTTGTGAGCAAAAAAAGTTAGACGCAATTTTAAGCATAAAAATTAAAGAGTGGTGCATAAAAAATCGCAATTTCGAGATTTTTACCTCTTCCTTATTTTGAGTATAACTTTTGATTCCGACCATCGTTTTTCATGATCTTGGTGTCGTTGAATAGTCCATAATCAGAGCTATCCAATGATACCAAGATCATAGAAAACGATGATCGAAATCAAAAGTTATACTTAAAATAAGGAAGAGGTAAAAATCTCGAAAGTGCGGTTTTTTATGCGCCACCCTGTAGATTCTAATTCAATTTTAATACAACCTTGCAAATAATATTCTTAGATAAAATGTATCATGTGTGTGCGGACTAACTTTTGAAGGTGCGATCCAAACCCTTCACAAGATATACCATTGTGAAGAGAACGAAATTCTAAGAATGTTGACACCAAAATCAATGGGAATATCGAAAGAAAAAAAATTGGAAAATCGATTTTTTTTAATTATCACGTTAAACGTGTCACACCAAATAGTATGTTTGAATCAGGCTAATACGTGTTACTCAGACTAGACCTACATCACACGCAGAGTCCGGAATTCGATATCCAGTATAAATAAAAGACTACACAAAAATATAAAACAATTTGCATATTATATATTTTAACAATACAAAAATATTTTTTATAAATAAATTTAATACATACTTTTTAGCAAACTCCCCAACATCTTTTTTAGATTTTTCCAATTCCGGTAAAATTGTATGAGTGGTCGTTTCAAGCCAGGTCAACACATCATTCTGACGCCAAATCTCTTCAGTATGCTTCCAATAAATATCTATTAAGAGCTTTAGTCCGTCGGTTTCTCTGAAACATAAAAATTTAAACATACAATTTTTTGCACTAACCGATTTATAGCCAAAGAATTCAGATAGTAATTATTGTCCACTTTGGAATCAGGTTGTATTGACATTCGGTCTAACAAATTTCCGAGAACAAATGGAAATTGAATCAAAGCGGCTTTAAGCTAAAATTTTCAGTTGTAACAAGTTAGTACCGAGAGCTCGCATGCGCAGACAAGTCTGTGTCACGCAAACTAATATGTTTTATGCGAATTTCAAGAGGACTATAAAAGGAAGCGCCGAAGTTTTCATGCTCAGTATGGGGTGCGGGTAAACGACCCCAGCCGGATGGATGAATGAATAAAAAGAGTGGGATCAGTGCAGTAATTATGAGGAGACGAGTATAAATCCCCCCCCCCCACAAAACCTGAAAATTTTTTTCTTCCCGGATTTGGACCAAAATTACGGCACTAGGTGGGATGGATGGTTGAAAAACACTAGATAAAAGATTTTTTTGAAAAATTTGTCATTTTTTAATGATTTTTTTAAATTTTAAAAACACCTTGGGTCTCATCTTATGATTTTCGGAATTTTTTATTTTTGGCCATGTTGGATGAATGAATGGCAAAATTTTGGCCAATGGATGATTGATAGGGGGGGGGTTAATTTATCCACCCCTTTGCGTGTATGCGCCGAGGGTCTCCATGTACTATATAACAAAATATATATAAATCGTATTAAAAATTAAATAAAATCTTACAGCTGCTTGTGCACTATCCTGATGAATTTTTTCACCATTTTCTTTCCATAAAAAATAATGTGCTAGAGCAACAGAGTATAAAAAATTTGGCAACCATCTAAAGTTTTTCTTTTCCTATAAATCAAAAAATTCCATTTTTCATTTACATATAATCAAATACCTGGTAAAAATTATAAAATTCTATGAGCCACGTGAATTCTTTCGCCTTCAATGCCAATGAATCAATCACCAACGCCATAGCCAGTGGATCATTTATTGGGTCATTCAAGAAAATCACTTTTGCCACTTGGAAGGCCGTAAAAAAAGTTCTTCGTTGAATCATGTGTTGCAGGTGTCGGAGTAGTAGCAAATAAAAGGCACGATTTTCACGCCATGTGTAATCCAACAAGTAGTTCTGAGAGAGCAACTGAAAGGAGGTATGAAAGGCATTTTCGCAGGCAAAAAGGCCACGTTCTGAAAAATTATAACTTATTTAAAAAGGGAAGCATACCAACAGCGTCTCTTGAAACTTGTACATCTTCTTGAACCCGGGTTACTTCGGCCAATACTAATAAGCTATCTAAGTGATATGGGTTTTCAGCCAATAAGCTATTCTAAAAAAATTGGAAAAATAATTAACACGGTAGATATTCGGATTTTCGAAAAACCGATTCTAAACGCTTTGTCTCAACGAGTTATGACCACTGTTGTCCCTGTATTGTACTACAGTACAGGATAGCAGAAAAAACGTTAAGAGTACAGTACAAACAGCTGCAAATTTTTCAATGAAAGTACTTTGGGAAATTTTAGGTTTTTGTAATGAAAATTAGCCTATTCTTTTCATAGTAACGAGCAAGTTTAGCATTTCAGCAATGCCAATAACAGCGACTCACCATTATCGGAACAACGACAAATCCGACTACAGCAAAAATGATCGTTGAGTTGCAGTTGTTGGCGTTGCGAAAAAAATTGAAATTTTATACATTTTTGATGAAAAAATAATTTTCCGATTTTTCTGACTTCATTCGAATTTTAACCTTCGGTTTCGATACTTTTCTTTCGTTTTTATCGGGTTTTCAAACATGCGGTTTTGGTTTCCCAATCTAAAATCACACCAAAATAGTCTCATGATCCAGCTCCCTTAAATGCATCCAGAATAATTGCTGCATCAGTTGATAATCCGAGTTATGCTTGAATCGATACCACTTCAAATTTCCGTATCCTTCAACGATTTCTTCCTTTTCCAAAACCATGTGCAAGCCTAAAAATTCGCATAAATTTTGGCACTCAACCAGTGTTTAAACTGTAGTGTTGTACTACAGTTTTAGACACACGAAAACTGTAGTGTTGCCACACAATACTACACTACAGTTTAAACACCATTCAACACAAAAAACCTGTATGTTTCAAAGGTGGCCAGTTAGGTTTGATTTTCACAATTTTTCCGGTCACAGTTCGATGCGATTTTTCCAAACGCTTAGATTCTGGACGACCAAAATTCTTGCCTAGTAAGCGTTTCAATTCATTTTCTGCCAAAAGATTTCTAGGATCGACTTTGAGTAAAAGTTCTGGAGTAGTTTCTTCCACTGTATAAGCTTCATGTTCAAGGGCTTCTGAAATTTCTAAAGGTTTTCAATGATTTTTCCCCACTCCAAATTTTTAAATGTTTTTTTTCTTATCATGTAGATCTACAGGGTGGCCAAAAAAAACCGGATTTTTGCGATTTTTCGAGCAATTTTTTGCAAAAAAAATTTTTTTTAATTTTTGCAAAAATGACTTTTCTAGGGGTAATTTTATGCGAAAAATCGATTGCGCGCATTCCCGAAGCGTGAAAACGCTTCCTTGACCCTG
>OZJO01000972.1:0-18470 GCA_900406225.1 Acrobeloides nanus | reverse complement strand
GTCAAGGAAGCGTTTTCACGCTTCGGGAATGCGCGCAATCGATTTTTCGCATAAAATTACCCCTAGAAAAGTCATTTTTTCAAAAATTAAAAAAAATTTTTTTTGCAAAAAATTGAAGAAAAATCGCAAAAATCCGGTTTTTTTTTGGCCACCCTGTACCACCCTTCCCCCACAAATTTATGACCCCCTATAGACGTAAACTCCAGTACCTTTTGCAGCAGCTTCTAAAATAGCATCATCATCTTCAACTTGATCCTGTTTCTTATCCTTTTTCTTTTTATTCTTTCGCTTTTTGGAAGCTTTAGTTTGGATATCGGTCAAATTTTCGCCTTTATCCAAATTTGGTAATTCACTCGCTTCCTGATCAGATTCTTCATTACTTAAACTCAAAAGAGCATATTTATTGACCGCAGATTTTTTGGGCTTCTCAATTTCTTCTGATTCACTCTCAGACTTAGGAATGTCAAGGTTTTGATCCTCTTTTTCAGCTAATACTCGCCGTAGATGCTTGTTCGACATCGGATTTTTTCTTGAATTCTTCGGAATAAAAATTTTTTAATCTAAAATTGCAAATTTAAAAAGATAGTTCAAAAACGCGATTTCAAAAAAAAAATCAGATATTAAAAAATGTGAGCTGGGATTGAAAAGCTAAAAAGATTATTAAATAATTGACTTAACAAATAGTGATTTTCTGTAGTGCAAATTTAATGAAAAAATATACTAGTTATAATTAAATTAAAAGAAGAAAATCTTTTGTTTGATTGTTTTTTGGAAAAAATTCATAATGTGGATTGAAACGCCGAGGGTAGTTATATTTAGGGAGCGTCATGGGTTTTTGGAAAACCAATTTCCCGATATTTTTATAGGTCTATGAAAACATTTTAAAATCGTATTCTACGCTATTAAAAACCATATTCTGAAAAAAACCACACCAAAAACGGATTTTCCTATGAGAAAATAGCCTAAGAAAAAGGTATGAAATGTACAAAGAAAAAGCATGATTTTTATTAAAACTCAAAAATCTCGTCCAAAATTGCTTCAAACTCGCTAATTCCATTTATTTATAGGCAAAATTTTACGAGGAATCGAATGGCGATGTCATTTTTGCAAAAATCTCACTGCTAAATAGGGTTGGCGGGAAAATTTTTCTCGAAATCGGGAAAGGGCTTATAACTTTTTATGGTGAACTCTGCGTGGTTTAGTATTTTCGGAAAAAATATTCTGCATATTTTTGCAAAAGACCGCATCGAAAAATAATGACTTGGTAAAAAGTTATGACACTTTTCCCGAATCGGGAAATTTCGTCAAAATTTGTCATAACTTTTTACCAAGTCATTATTTTTCGATGCGGTCTTTTGCAAAAATATGCAGAAAAATCTGAAGAATATTTTTTCCAAAAACACTAAACCACGCAGAGTTCACCATAAAAAGTTATAAGCCCTTTCCCGATTCGGGAAATCGGGAAAATTTTTCCCTCCAACCCTACTGCTAAGCCTTTAATTTTTACCTCTATATAGTGGGTTTTCAAAAATTTTTTTGACGTTTCCGGCATTATTCCTGTTGAGTGCGTCCCCAGGCGTAGTAGTTCCCAAATTTTAAGCTTGGAGGAACTATATCAATTATGTAGCCATAGGGGGCGCCGAAGGGCCAGAATTTTTCCTTTGATTCCCCTTATTTTTTACCTTTCTCGAGATCGCACCCCCTCATCCCGACCCGAAATTTTCCCCTTGGACCCCTCTTGCTTTGGCTTTTTAAATACTGCACCACGTTCCTGAAGATCAGGCTACGCCTATATGATTGAGTAAGAATTTTGCAATTTTGGCAAAAAATTGTTTAAATAAGTTTGAAAAATAAAAAGAAAACTGCAAAAATGTAGTGGAATTTTCTGGTGTTTTGTAAGTGCGCTGCGGCGCCCAAAAATCGAATGATGCAAAACAATTTTTCCTTCGCACTAGACGAAGTTATCGAAAAACAAAAAAAAGTCAGAAGTTTCATGTTTTGAAATTTGAAAATTCATCTTTGAACATTTAAATTTTTTTTAAACAAATTTGTTAATTAGTAAAAATTTTAATAAAATTCTCATTGAGCCATTTTTATGTCTTTCTGTTATTAAAAAAGTTTCGAATCTTCAATTTGCGCACAGTAATGTTCATGAAATGATCGTTTGATGTTTCGAAATTTTTTAATGTTGAGGGTTTTTCTGGAAATACAACGCCAATCCTGATAGTTTTGGTGTCGTTAGAAAGCTGGGTTTCGTAGCAATCGAATGACACTAAAATCATGCCATAACTCTTTCTGGTTGTGGAGATATTTGCATAATTATTAAAAAATGTCGAAAAACTGACATTTTTTACTAATTATGTAATAACTTCTCAACCAGAAATAGTTATGGCATGATTTTGGTGTCATTACATTGCTATGAAATCCAGCTTTCTAACGACACAAAAACTATCAGGATTGGCTTTCTATTTCCGGAGAAATTCTCATAAACATGAAAAAGAATCGAAACATCAAACAACCCATGAAATTGTTTAAAATTTGTTTAAAATATTTCTTTGCTTCTTAGGACTCTCACTAATTGCGTTCCGAAATTTTGCACGTCACTAATAGCGTTCCGAAATATCACTAAGTACCGGGAGACAAAGAATTAGTTCAAACGGATACGTACTTTTGCCGGAATTTAACACGGGAATACTTCTTCAAAATTCTGGGATATTCTATTATTTTTAGCTATGCTGAATAACTTTCAAAAAAATTTAAGGGGGTACACCGGGGACCAGTGCCCCTCATGGCTGAAAAATTTTAAATGACGCTTTTCCGATTTTCGAAAAATTGTTCTTCAAAAATAACGTTTTTCAGAAAAGTTCCCCCCTGCCTGACGACCAGGGACCTATTTTAATTGTTGCAAAGTGTAAAGTTTTTAGAAAAATATTGCTTGATCATATCGAAATTATCAAGTCATTTGAATAATGCCTTCATGGCGCAATCGATAAGGCATTCTGCTTAATGCGTAGAACGGTGGAGTTCGACTTCGGCCCGGATCATAATCTTTTGCATCAAAAATTTTTTTGCATAACAATGCAAAGTTTAGCTTGCAAAGCCGATCGATGGCTTTGAAAAATTCTTATTCACATGTAAAGTGCAAAGTGAACCAAAAAATGCACTAAAAAAGTGAAAAACTTTTCACTTTACACTTTGCAACAATTAAAATAGGCCCCAGCTACGTCTTTGGAGGGTATCCCGGTATACCTGAAAACCTCTTGGAGAGTGCTCGAGAGTGCCACAGGCGCTTCCCGATCAACGCTCTCCAGTTTATCTTCCGAGCTCCAGTTTATGGATGAAAATAGCTTTAAATGATTTTCATAAAAATTTTTATGCGTCTTATTTTTGTCTCAATTCATTGCTTATTTTCATGAGTGCTTTTTGACATCTAATCCACTTAATTTTGCAAAATGTTTATTAACTTTACCCTCCCCCAACTTTGATAAATTCTATTTTTCTATTTCGAAATTTTGTTTTTATAATTTTTAACCGTCATAAATTTGAGGTAAAATAAAATGTTTCGCTTTCTCAGTAATCTACCTGCATCTGGTAGTAGAGCCACCCTTAATCATGTAGCTCGTAGATACAAGTGAGTTTTTATGATCGTTGTGTATTTTTAATTTTTTCATTTTGCAGATCCGGACCAAGAGGCGCTGTTATTGGAATAGATTTGGGTACAACAAATTCTTGTGTTGCTATAATGGAAGGAAAAAATCCAAAGGTATTGGATTTTGTTGGATTTTTATTTTTTCTGATAGCTTTTATCTTTCTTGACTGCTAAAAAACGTTTTTTAGGTTATTGAAAATGCAGAAGGCATGCGAACAACACCCTCAGTTGTTGCATTTACTCGCGACGGTGAAAGATTAGTGGGTGCAACTGCAAAACGCCAAGCAGTTACCAACAGTCAGAATACGCTATATGCTACAAAAAGATTAATTGGGCGTCGTTTTGAGGACTCAGAAGTTCAGAAAGATATGTAAGGATCTTCATTTTTATGAAAAATTTTATATCTGCTTTTTTAGAAAGCTTGTGCCGTATAAAATTGTAAAGGGTAGTAATGGTGATGCTTGGTTGGAAGCCCAAGGCAAGTCTTATTCACCATCACAAGTTGCCGCATACGTTTTGATGAAGATGAAGGAGACGGCTGAAGGCTATTTGAATACGAAAGTCAGTGATGCGGTTATTACGGTACCGGCTTATTTCAACGACTCTCAAAGACAGGCCACAAAAGACGCTGGTCAAATTTCTGGATTGAATGTTCTTCGTGTTATTAATGAGCCAACGGCTGCGGCCTTGGCTTATGGCTTGGATAAGTCTGATGATAAAATGTATGTCATCTGAATTTTTTCAAAAATTTGTTTATGATTTTCCAAAATTTTTCATTTGCTATGCATTTTCAGTTTAAAAACAAGGCCCCCATAACAAATTTCTGGCTACACCACTGTGTATTGTATTTTTTATCTCAAAATTTGATCAAAAGTTAATTTGGGTCTAATTTTTGATTATTTTTTATCTCGAAAAAATTTGACCAAATTTTTTAGCATAGCGGTTTACGATCTCGGTGGTGGCACATTTGATATTTCTGTGCTAGAAATTCAGAAAGGCGTTTTTGAAGTCAAATCTACAAACGGCGACACTTTCCTCGGAGGAGAAGATTTCGACATTGCTTTAGTCAACTATCTCGTCGCCGAATTCAAGAAAGAGCAAGGCGTTGATCTCACCAAAGACCCAATGGCCATGCAACGTGTTCGTGAGGCGGCCGAAAAAGCCAAATGCGAGCTTTCGAGCACCACTCAGTCTGATATCAACTTGCCGTATATCACTATGGACCAGTCGGGCCCCAAGCACATGAATATTAAGCTAACTCGTGCTAAATTTGAACAACTTGTTGGTGATCTTATTAAGCGTACAGTTGAACCGTGCAAAAAGGCGATTAATGATGCAGAAGTTAAGCCGTCAGATATTAAAGAAGTTTTGTTGGTTGGTGGTATGACTCGTATGCCAAAGGTATACTTCGGCCAAAATGCCGAAAAGGTAAAGACAAGGGTCCAAATTAAACAAAAAACGCCAATCGACTTAGCTCGCCGAGCGCTTCAAAACGAGTACCATATCATGTGGTTTTGGGGGGTTTGACCTATGGCTAATGTGCTCAGCCGTTACTCATAGGGCGTGGGTTCGATCTCGCGCTCAAAAAGCAAGCTGATTTCATTGGCAAATTTTATATTTTTGACCCTTGTCTGCACCTTTTCGGTACTTTGATGCGCCGTGAGGCTGTCACAATTGTTAAACAAGACGTGCCTTTATTTTTCGAAAAAACTCCATTTTTAAGGTCCAACAAACTGTTCAAGACGTTTTCGGTAAACAACCTAGCAAGGCCGTAAATCCCGACGAAGCCGTTGCTATCGGCGCTGCAATTCAAGGAGCTGTTTTGGCTGGAGATGTCACAGATGTTCTCTTATTGGACGTCACGCCACTTTCTTTGGGTATTGAAACTTTGGGCGGTGTTATGACAAAGCTGATCACTCGCAATACAACCATTCCAACCAAGAAATCTCAGGTTGGAATTTTTACGTTAATATTTTACTCATTTTATTTTTTAGGTCTTCTCTACAGCAGCAGATGGCCAAACCGCTGTAGATATCAAGGTTTACCAGGGTGAACGTGAAATGGCCGGACATAATAAGCTACTCGGAAATTTCCAACTATCTGGAATTCCGCCTCTACCCCGGGGTGTACCACAAGTCGAAGTCACTTTTGATATTGATGCCAATGGTATTGTGAATGTGTCTGCCAGAGATCGTGGCACCGGAAAAGAACAGCAAAGTATATATTGGTTTATGAAAATTTTACAATCTCAAATTTTGATTTTGGGTCAAAAATCGATTTTTTATTCAATTAAGGACTCATTTTTAAGAGTAAAAATCGATTTTACACTCAAATTTTGACCCATTGCGAGTCTAAAAATTGATTTTTGGCTTAACTCTGATACATTTTTACGATTCTAAAAATATTTTGATTGTGATAATTTAAATTTTTTAGTTGTGATCCAATCATCGGGTGGCTTGTCCAAAGACCAGATAGAAAATATGATCCGAGAAGCCGAAAAGCATGCTGCTGAAGACCAGGCTAAAAAAGAGTCGATCGAAGCTATCAACCAAGCCGAATCGGTTCTTCACGACACCGAGCAGAAAATTACTGAATATGAGGCTCAGCTTAATCCTGATGAGGTGTCTTATAATTTATAATGTTTTAAATATGCAAATATTTTATGTAGAAACATTAGCGCTGTACGCTGGTCAAAAAATAGTGCCAAAAATTGAGAAAAGTGAACAGCTTGATGTTTTCGATTAAAATTGATAAATATCGCTGTTATTGACTATGCGGAATCATTTTCAACAGTTTTTAGACAAATTTGAGAAATTCGGGAAAATTCGATTTTTTCCCAATGGTCCCCCAAAGGCAGAAAAAACTCGAAAATTCAACTTTCTCAATTTTGTTCAAAAATGATTAGGACTTGTTAGGCATAGTCAAAAAAGGTGTTTTTAAATGAAATTGGAATTTTTAAAGCGCTAAAATTCGATTTTCCCGTTCAAAACCTTTTCACAACTTTTGAACATCATTAACTTTTGAACATCATTTGTGACCAGCGTATGCTAGTTTTTGAGGTCTCTAAAAATTAGGGTTACCAATTTTTAGGTCATTTAAAAATTAGTTTACCCAAAATTTGCACATTTAAAATATTTCCTCTTTAATTTTTTTCTTATACCTATTTTTTAGGCCAAAGAAATCCGCGAAAAAATCGCAGAGCTCCGTGAAAAGTTGACAAAGAAAGACGAATTACAAGCAGCCGAAGTGAAAGAAGCCATCAACCAACTCCAATCCAAGTCGTTGAAACTCTTCGAAGCAGCGTACAAGAAAATGGCCGGTTCACAAACCCCGCCACCACAGGAAGAAGCTAAACCAGAAGAGGAAAAAGAGAAACCAAAGCAGGGTTAAGAAGAAATATTTGACTTTAATAGTTTATTAAGGTGGTGCAAATCTCATTTTATTATATAGTCGTTGATGTTTGAATATTATTATATTTTTATGATTTGACATGTTTTAATTGTTATGTTTGTTATATGCTGAAAAAAATAAAGTCGGTTAGATTAAATCAGTATCGTAATTTTAATTTTATGGTCCTAAAAATCTGAAATATAGAATACCCAGACAATTTTGGGGGTGACTAAAATGCCGAAAGGTGTTTTTGACTTTTTCGGCATTTTATGTAGTTTTGACCCATGACCGATTGGCTAACGGTGCTCGGACTCATATGCGCAAGTTTTATCCAAAAGTCATATATTTATCAAAATTCATGAAAATTTTTGCATATTCACATTTTTATGCGAGGAACACGATGGCGCTATTTTTTCCGTGAAAACTTTGGAAAAATCTCACAAAATCAATTTTTTCAAAAGTTTTCATGGAAAAATAATTGCGCCATCGTGTTTCCCGCATAAAAATGTGGACATGCAAAGATTTGCATGAATTTTGACTGCAAAATAAAAAATGTCTTTTGGCATGAGATCGAATCAGCGCCCTATGAATGAAGGCCGAGAGCAAGTTAGTCAATGGCCATAGGTCAAAACCCCATGATATGGTACTCATTTTGAAGCACTCGGCGAACTGAGTTGATTGGCGAAATTTTTTTAATTACGGTCCTTGTTTGCACCTTTTTGGCATTTTGGTGCGCCGTGCTTTACATCTAGTAAATGAAAAATATGGAGTAGGGGCACAAATTTCAGACCAGGTGGATTGTTTGACGTTTCGATTTCGAAAACGCGTTTGACGTTTCGAAAAAATTCAATGTGCAAAAAATTTCGACTCCGGCGGGAGTCGAACCTGTGTCTCAAAAACGTTTTTTCGAAATGTCAACTTTTATGATTTTTTTAAACACCATAATCGTTTCGATTATGATGTTCTAATTACCGGTTCCCTCTTTTTAGCATGAAATTCATCAACGATTTCACATTTTTATAGCACTCAAATCCACCCAAAACTTCTGACAAAAGGACTTATTAATTCCTATTGTGCCAATAGTTCCTGAAGCCTCATATTCACCTAATTACCGGTTTCCGCTTGAATAGCACCCTTCTGATGATTGTGTACAATCGGATCAACGAGAAAGACGATATTTCCGCGCGTGATTTTCCAACTATACACCAACAAGAATGAAGCGTTTATACTGACCGTAGGGGCACCGGGCGACCTTTCGTGTAATATGTTTGTTGCTACCGACAAGAGATGGACGACGATGACTACGATCTGTAGCATCCGTGCGTCTGCGACATACACAATATTCGGGTTTACTGGTCAAACAATCTGTTTATGTGTGAGTCTCAATAGATCTCGGCGGAATGATGAGAAAATTTTTCGCGCAGTCGAATTTCACAGCGAGAGAAAAAGTTGTATGCTCATCTTCCTATTCAACTATTTTTGCATAGGTGTACATTGTTTGGGCTAGATGCGGGGTTTTCTAGGCTATCGTGGGTTTGAGTGTTATTTTCTAGTAGTTAGTTGCACTGTGTGACAAAAATCGGCACTAGGTCCGAGTTCATCTCACAGTTGTTCAAAAAGAGGATTTTCCTTACAGGAATTAGTTCACAAGATTTATTATGAGAAATGAATAAAATCAAATTTTCTGAATTTTTTTCTTTTCTCATTTTGTTCAATCAACACTTTTTCATTTTCGCTCATTCGATCCAATCTTTCTACATATAGGGGGAGGCAAAAGTTCTGACCTAGGCGGACAAAAGTCCTGACATTGTCAAAAACGCTGAAAGGTGTTTTCTCGTCCAGAATTGTCGAGAAAACACGTTTTTGAAATGTCAAGACTTTTGGGCACTATAACTTTCGCCACTTTCGTGTCAATAAACATTTAATTTCAGACTAATTGAGGTGCCTGATTTGCAATAAATATGAACGTGGTGAAAATTATAGTTTTTTGGCAACGTGGCGAGAGTTGTGGCGAAAATTATAGTGCTATGTTTTGCCCCTTGGGTCAGGACTTTTGTCCAGTTAGTTCGGAACTTTTGCCCCCCCCCCTCTACCAGTCTACAAAAATTTACGAAAAAAGGATTTAAAAAGAATTTCCAAAATAGCTAAAGAATTTTAAACAATTTGGAACTTATGCACTTCGGCCGCCCCCAATTGGGGGGGGGGCGAAGTACATAAGTTCCAACAATTTTACAATAACCTAAGGATTTTCTAAACGTTTTTACAGGAACCAAAAAAATTTTCTTTTTTTACAAAATAACTCAAGAATCCTAGAGTTTTAAGAAGACGTTTTATATCATTATTTCAACCGTCTCAATTTTGTGCACATTTTGGTCAGCCGTGCGATGGACATGCCTGTACACCATTGTACACTGTCTAACCGGTTTTTTCCATAATCCTTCGATCTGCCTTTTATGTATCTCTGCATACTCTTTTCTGCATACTTTCCGTCTTTCCTACCTTTCTATAATTTTTCTTCCCTCATCATGACTTTCCCACCCCATATCCTTCAAAAGTACATTCCTTGTCGTGGCGCGCACGTTTTTTGCGTGCAAACGCCACCGCTTTCTTTTTCCGAAAAGAAGATGGCTGTCGCGCGATCGCTGTCCACCACTCCTTTTCGACTTGTCTTAAGTCTAACCACTAACCGGCCAACTTCAACCGCTCACTTTTCGCGATTATATAATTATCACCCCTTACATCCTTTTATTTTACAATGTCATTTACGTAAAAGGGCATAATTAGTTTAGCGAAATTTTGGTACAAAATAGGATGTAAACAATGACGTGGACCAGTGGCGGCGTTGGGGTAGGAGCTAAACCAGGAGGCGAAAAAGTGGTACCACCCATCACCTTTTTTATGTAGTAGAATTTTATTGATGCTAAGACAACTTGCCTGATTTTCAGTTAAAAATTGTTTGTTTTAAGCGATTGATAAAAGATTATATATTTTTTGGTTTATCTTTTCGACTCTAACTTTTTACCCTTTAAAATTCGAAAAATATTCTTTTGTTCTTGCATTAACCCTTGCCAGCTGACCGAGTCTCGGCAATCAAATGACCACAACTCCAAGAGTTTAACGAATTTTTCGATACGGTTTTTTAAACCTGGATCCATGGTTAACTAACACTTTACTCAAGTTTTATGTTGACAGTTAATTTGCTTTTNGTTTAACGAATTTTTCGATACGGTTTTTTAAACCTGGATCCATGGTTAACTAACACTTTACTCAAGTTTTATGTTGACAGTTAATTTGCTTATATTTTTCCGGAAAAATGCGTTTTTTGCTTATTTTTTCGACTCTAACTTTTTACCCTTGACGAGTCGCAACTTGCGATTTTTTGCAAGATATTGCCGAGAATCTCCTCTATCACGCAAAAAAACCATTTTGAAAAATTCGCGATAAAAGCCGAGATATGGCTTTACGAAGTTACTAGAAAGAGGATCATTTGGATTTATATTCGTTGAGATATGTTTTTTTCATATTTGTATGACTTCGTAAGGCCATATCACGAATTTTAAAAACGGTTTTTGCACGCCCTGGAGGAGACTTTCAGCTACATTTTGCAAAAAAACCGCGAGTTGCGACTCGTTAAGGGTAAAAAGTTAGAGCCAAAAAATGCATTTTCCAGAAAAATATAAGGAAAGTGACTGCCAACATAAAAACTTGCGTAAAATGTTTGTTAACGTATGGGCCTGGGTTTTAAAAAACTGCATCGAAAAATTCGTTAAACTCGTGGAGTTGTGATAATTTGATTGCCGAGACTCAGTCAGCCGGCATTTAAGGGTTAAAAATTTAATTGAAAGCATTTTGAGACTCAGTTTTTCCAAGTTCAATTTTTGTTGAGAAGTTTAATTTTTTGTGGAAATTTTGAGAAGAGTCTCTAAAAGCGTGTTTTTAAAAATTCAACAACCTAAAATCTCAAAAAGCGTGTCTTGAAAAATCCTACAACCCAATCTTTATTTAATGAAATCTTCCAAAATTTTGACACGTATGCTTTCTTTAAAATTTCCTTGTCTCATTTTGGTCCTCAATTTTCTTCTTTCGAAGATTCCCTTATGTATTACGTGTAAATACTGCGTCATTACAGGCNTTTTGACACGTATGCTTTCTTTAAAATTTCCTTGTCTCATTTTGGTCCTCAATTTTCTTCTTTCGAAGATTCCCTTATGTATTACGTGTAAATACTGCGTCATTACAGGCAATTATTTATTTTTAAATGTGCATTTGTGCAACACCCAGTTTGTTTGGATTTTGAAGTGTGGAACTTTTGGAACATTAAACCGGTCTTTTTCGAAAAACTAGCCATTTAGTGTAGCTTATATGTGAACGCTTTCTTCATGATTTTCATGAGAAGGACAAGGGCCTGCTTCTTGTGAAAAACCAGGACTTGTATTGATTCAAGTAGCCTGAGAAAGGTCCAATCGAAGACTGTTGTAAAATGATTTTATTCACTTTTTAGATTGTCAATTTTATCGATTGTAAAATGTTTTTTAAAATAAATTTTTAGATTGTTGAACTGTTGATTGATGTCATAGATTTTTATTTGTCTTATTTTGCCCCTGTATGGGCAGTTGTTTGGGTAAAAAACCGGCATTGCCGAACGGCGGTGGTGGACTTCAATCAGCACCGCCTTCGTTATTATTAGCGGCAGCGCCGCCACCCAATGTGATCACAAATATTGCTCCTCATGAAACTACTGCCTCGGCTTGTTCTTCTGCTTCAATGGTATTTGTTGACGTAATTCTAACATGATCCTACCCATGGGGGACTCTTGTTTTTTTTCAATTTTTTGTCCAATTTTTGATAAAAATCATAAGGATTTCCCCTATGGGTCCCCCATATGCGAAAAACGCAAATTGACATTCAGGGTGGAAAAAAGCTAAAAATTTTCCCGAACAATTTTAACAAATCAAAATTTGTTTCGGCCATTTTGCAGAAGAAGACAAATGCTGCGAACTGCCGAAAATTTTTTTCTTAAAAAATATTTTACGGAAAATTTTTTAAATTTTTTTATCCATGTGGGAGGGGCAGTGTATCCAGGAATTTTCGAGGGGGAAAGTCCGGATCCATAGATAGGAGGAGCAATAGTGTTAATTTTTGAGCAAAAAATTTTTTACCACGAAAATTGTTGAAAATATACAACTCCCTGCCCACCTATACTGTTAGAAAGGGGTCATATCCGCTTAGATTAACCTCAAAACTCATTAAAATTTTTTAAGGTCCTTTATCCTCATGATATAATGAAGCATCCATCAAGTGCTACAAATGGATCCGCCAAAAACTCTCCGCCATTATCTGCAAATTACACTTCTGCCTCGAATCGTTCTAATAATTTATTTGTGGCCTTATTTGACTATGAAGCCAGAACGGATGAGGACCTCAGTTTTAAACGAAACGAGGTCCTAGAAATTTTGAATGATATGCAGGGTGATTGGTGGTATGCCAGAAGTTTGCTCACAAACAAGACCGGTTATATACCATCGAATTATGTGGCGCGAGAAAAGTCGATCGAGTCTCAGCCGTAAGTGCCAAAAATCCCCCACCCAAAAAACGTAAAAGTACGATTTTTTGACTCACCTTGTATTGGGAATCCGGAAAAATCGGATGGCGCCAGGATTTTTTCTTTAAATCAGGTTTTTGGGTCATTGTTGAATGAGATTTAACATATCGTAAAACGATACAGGCTCTCATGATTTACAAATTAAGGATAGAAATATGCATAAAAAAAATATTCCCATCTCCCAATCAATGGACACATTTTGTTAGTGGACCAATCCACTCGGAAAAACTTAATATCTTCTGAAAAGTCATGAAATTTGGAGCATTTTTTGTTTTTACAGTAAATTCTAAATCGCTAACAGCTTTGAGATATATTAGTGTTTGAATTGAGCAATTTTTGAATTTCGAATGCAAGTTTTCGTTGCAATAAACAAACTTGTTAAATTTTCATAAAAATCTCTAAATTCATTTGCAAATATCTTTATTCAGTAAATTCTGAATAGTTAACGATTTTCCAATAAATTTGCGTTTCAATTTTTACACAAAATTTTTTTTAAGTTTGTGTATTACAAAGAAAACATGAACACGAAATTCAAAAATTGCCAAAATCAAACAATAATAACTCGAAGAAGTTAGCGATTTAGAATTACTGTAAAAACAACAAATGTACAAATTTCATGAATTTTCAGATGACAAGGGAGACACATTCTCAAACAAAACCTACATCTTGACCAAAATCTTTACATGCGCCTCAAGTTGCCACTTGATGATCTTTTGATCGGATTTTTAAAAGTAAAAGTGTTGGTATAAAAAATCGATTTCCCCCACTCACACTTTTTTGTTCATGTACGAATACGAAAAACGGTGTGAATGTTTTAGATGGTATTTCGGAAAACTTCGACGTGTGGAGGCCGAAAAACTTTTATTAATGAGTGTCAACGAACATGGCTATTTCCTAGTTAGAGATTCGGAATCTCGGCAAAATGAATTTTCTCTCTCAGGTTTGATTTTTAACAAATTTTAAAAAACGTGAAATTCGGATTCTACGCTAAAAAATCTCTATAGGGGACATCTTTGAAAAATTCTGAAACCCTTTAGTTGAGTCCCCTAATGCACAATAGTACCAAAAAAGTTTTATGAAAATCAAAAGTTTTAGAGTGGGAATCGAACCTGCGGGCCCAACATTGTTCAGTAATTTTGCTTTTAATTGCACAAAAATAAGGAGCTACTACATAATAAGGGGGGAGCCACCCAAGTGAAAATTTTCGAAATTTTTTCTGGAAATAACTCCTCTAGTGGTAAAAACATGCGGGGAATTCGAATTTGACATTTATAAAATTTCTCGGATTCAAGAAAAGCTGTATATCGACGCGAAAATAACATATTTTGGTATAAAAACAACGATTTTCTTATATTCATTTACACAAATTTTAAAGCTCAAACTTTTTGCAATATTATAATTAACCAATGATTTAATCCAATTAAAAAATGATTTTTTCGAATTTTCGCGTCGATATACAGCTTTTCTTGAATCTGAGAAATTTGATAAATATCAAATTCGGATTCCCCGCACATTTTTACCCCCAATGGGGCCGTTTTTAAGGCAAAAAGTCGCATTTTTGCTACTTTTCGCTTCAATACATAATACGCCTTCCTTGAATCAGGGAAGCATTTTTTCGCTTTGAAAATGTCAAATTCTGATTCCCCGTATGTTTTTACCCCTAAAGGGGTTATTTTCACAAAATTTTTCACGTGGGTGTCCCCCCCCCCCTATTGTTTAGTAGCTCCAAAATTGAATTTACCAACGCTAGATCACTCGCTTCAATGAAAAATTTTCTGATTTTGTTTTTTTAATTTCCAAATTTTTAGTCCGAGATGGTAGTACAATAAAGCACTATCGTATTCGACAACTAGACCAAGGTGGTTATTATATAGCCAGGAGAAGAGCGTTTGCAACCTTGCAAGAACTTATCGAACACTATAGCAAAGATGCCGATGGGTTATGTGTACAGTTGAATAAGCCCGCTGCTCGTGTAGAAATACCTCAAACATCAACTTTCACTTATGATGATCAATGGGAGATTGATCGGAGGTCATTGAGATTGATACGACAAATTGGCTCTGGGCAATTTGGAGAGGTAGTGAGCGAGAATGAAAACAATCTAATTTCCATTTTTAGGTTTGGGAAGGACGTTGGAACAACAACACTCCTGTTGCCGTCAAAAAGCTCAAGCCAGGAACAGCGGATGTTTCGGATTTCCTAGCAGAAGCTCAAATTATGAAAAGGCTTAGGCATAGCAAATTACTTCAATTGTATGCGGTGTGTACGAGAGAAGAGCCTATTTTGATAGTTACTGAGTTGATGCAAGAAAATTTGTTGCATTTCTTACAAGGCCGAGGTCGAGGCTCAACAATGGGACAGCTAGTGGATATTGCATCTCAGATTGCATCCGGAATGCGCTATTTGGAAGAGAAAAATTTCATACATCGAGATTTGGCAGGTATGAAAATTGCCGCATCAAATTCCGGAGCCACTACACAATAGGGGGGCTACCCACGTGAAAAAATTTTCAAATTTTTTTCTGGAAATGACCCCTCGATGAGTAAAAACATGCGGGGAATTCGAATTTGACATTTTCGAAGCGAAAAACGCTTCCTTGATTCAGATAAGGCCTGTGTATTGAAGCGAAAATCGCAAAAAAGCTCCAAAATTTATACTACTATCATTTTTAGCCCGAAACATTCTTGTATCCCATTCTGTACAAGTGAAAATCGCTGATTTTGGTCTAGCTAGATTAATACGCGAAAATGAATACGAAGCTAGAGTTGGTGCTAGATTCCCTATTAAAGTATGCAAATTTCACCTTTAAAAAATCAATAAAATTTGCATATTTTAGTGGACTGCTCCCGAGGCTGCTAATTATAATCGTTTTACGATTAAATCCGATGTTTGGAGTTTTGGTATATTGTTGACAGAACTGGTGACATACGGAAGGATACCATACCCTGGTATGTTTATCATGTTTTTTTTATATCAAATTCGCATTAGCCACAGCGGAAAAAAGGTAGCAGAAAAGTTGAAAATTTTTAAAATTTCTTCCACCTTTGTATCAGACTTGAAGTGATTAAATTTTGTCTTTTTAGGCATGACAAATGCCGAAGTGCTGCAAAAAGTTGAGAATGGTTATCGCATGTCATGTCCTCCAAGTTGTCCTTTGGCATTATACGAAATTATGCTTCAATGTTGGCATAAAGAACCCGAGAAAAGGCCTACTTTCGAAACATTGCAGTGGAAGTTAGAAGACCTCTTTTCAAACGACGGTTCTGAATACAAAGAAGCGGCAATTTCTTACTAGTCTTAATTGTATGTGTAATTGTGGAAATGTTTAATAAATGTTTATTTTTATCTCTAGCAAATTTGACACTAGGATAATATACACCTCACAAATCAAAATTTGACGAATTTTTCACACGAAATTTGAATTTTTAATGCAAAATGTTGTAATGTGTGAAAAATTCGCTAAAATTGGTGAGATGTGTACCGTCCTAGTGCCAGCAAATTTTTTACCTGTAAGATGAAAATCGAATCTTATTTTGGGACATTTTCTGGCTTTTTGGTTTCAAAAAAGATTTGATTGGATTTTAAATTAAAAAGATCCCTCTACGATACACCAAAAAAGCCAATATTCAATAAATTTTGAAATATGCAAATTTCGGGTATAGATCAGTTTATTTTTAGTTTATCCCGAAATTTGCATATTTCATGCGTTACAAGTTTTTTGTTTTAACGACTCAAACATCGCATAATTTATAGCTCAAACTCTAGTTAGTTTCCAAACACACACACATAAATAAAATCAAACTAATCCGATTTTTTTCCGGTCGTGAATACCAACGGGAACTGTCCTAAATCGGAAGCAATCCGATCGTTTCGCTAATTTGCCTCTCTGAAAAAAGTCCATTCAACCTATTTTCTGTTTGTCGTCTCCTTTCAATCATCTCTTTCGCTCAGCTTAGGTGCTACTCGAGAATTTTGTTCGTTTCTCGACCGACCTATCAGACGATAGAAAAACATTTGCGGTTTTGTTTGTGACCGATTGATGAAAATGGACACAAATTTGTTTAAGAAAACTTAATTAGTTACTGAAGCGGAAAATTAAAGTCGATGCGAAAAAATGTTTTAAAAAAAACATTGCTAGTTCGCAGCAGTATCGTATCAAGAAAAAAATTTCGCGGGGCCCAAAAACAAGGGTCCCACAGGATTTTTTTACAAATTTTCCCCAAAAATAGCATTCGCGGAAAAAATCTAGAATACGGTATATACTCGAATCTTCACAAAATTGGTACCATTTTGACGAGTAATGTGCGAAAAAGTTAAAAAAAAAGTCGCTCGAACATTTTTGGGTCACTTTTAGAGGGTCAAAAATGGCCTATTTTTTAAAGGATTTTCCTTTGGAAGAAGGTCTAACTTTGTTTGATTTTTGAATAGTCCACTGTGGTGTAGTGGTGAAGCCGTCGGCCGTTGCGCTAAAACCCATTCCAACCCACAATTCCAAAACTAATTCCCCGACCCCGGTAAAGAGCGATCCCGTCCGATCTGGCAAGTTAAGCAACGTTGAGACCGTCAGGTTCGATCTCAATAGGGCAAAAATTTTTATTTTCAAAAAAATTCTTTTACAAACAATGGAGCAAAAAAATTTTGCTCCATTGTTTGTAAAAGAATTTTTTGAACTTCAAAAGTTTTACACCTCCAGGGATCGAACTTGTGGGCTCAACTTATTTAAGGGGATTCGAACCCTCGACCTGTAAAACTTAATGTTGCCTGCCATATTACCGGGGTCGGGGAATTAGTTTTGGAATTGTGGGTTGAAATGGGTTTTATAATGGAGCCGGGTTCGACCCCCAGCTCCGGCAAAAGGTTTTTGCTCAAAAAATTTTTTTCGATTTTTTAAAAAGGGTTTTAAGGCATAATAGATGATAAAAACAGCGTAAACTCGATTTTTTTACATTTATTATTTTATTTTTCGGCAGCATATCCACTTCCCCCTAGTTTACAAAAAAATTATACTGTGTTTTAATCGCTCTTTGCATTGTTGCTTCGCCATTTTTGGCGCGATTTTCTTCGGCCCCGCTCCGCCGGGAGGGGGGATTCGCGAGCGCGGGGTTAAGTTCTTGCGGGGTTAAGGGCGCGGCGCCAGCCTTCGGCCGACGCCCTTAATCCCCCCGCGCTCGTTCACCCCCCTCCTGGGGGGCTGCGCGGGGCCGAAGAAAAAGCACCAAAAANCCCCCGCGCTCGCTCACCCCCCTCCTGGGGGGCTGCGCGGGGCCGAAGAAAAAGCACCAAAAAAGACTCGCAGGCATACAAAGGCAGACGCTAAAACAACAAGCTACAATTTTTGTAAAAGAAGTGTAGGGGAAGTGGACACGCGCCTGCAAATATAATATTTTTATAATCAAAAAGAAAGAAAAAATCAATCATCCGAAAATTTGAGATCATCTTTGTCTACAAAAAAAAATTTTTTGAGCAAAAACTTTTGCCGGTGCTGGGAGTCGAACCCGGATCCATTATAGCGCAACGCACACCACCCTGAGACTAGGGAAAAAGTGAGTTGAACATTTCCGACAAAAAACCGAGCAATAGAACTTTTGATTACTTATTGCTGATAATTATTTACCAAGCCACCTCGAAATTGGCTTGTTCATTTTTGAGTTATGAGCCTGACAAGATAGCACTAACCCTTCAAAAAAACATAAGGGGGGACCCTTATGGTCGAAAAATTTTCAAAAAATTTTTTTTCTAAAAAATGACCCTATTACCCCTAATTTTATACGGGGAATCGATTGCGCGCATTCCCGAACCTTGAAAACGCTTCCCTGACCCTGATTCAGG
>OZJO01000969.1:11109-24557 GCA_900406225.1 Acrobeloides nanus | reverse complement strand
TTCTTGGAAGTGATTAACAATACGAGCAGCATCTTGCTGCATGCCGACCGCCAGATTTCCGATCTGGACATGGAGCAAATTACAATCAAGAATTGCGCCAACGGTCGGTTTCTATGCTTTTTGTTTGTGTCGCTTTCGCGTTTATGACATCTTTCTCGGAGCTGTATAACTTTTTAATAGCTTATACTCAAATGCCAACAGCCGAAAATATTCTTTTAAAAAGCCGCTACTGTTGCCAGAAGTCCTTTGTGGCTAGAACTTTTTTGAACCATTTGGAAAATGTTTGGGGTTATTGAAACGAAAACCCTGAATCAGAGTTTTCGTTTCAATAACACAAAATATGTTTCAAGTTCAATCATTTTTGTGTCATTTTATTCGTCTTGATGAGTTATAAAAAATGGCTTCTTTCTCTTTTCCTAAATTATCAAGTATTTTGAATTTTAGAATGTTTTATTAAATCGTTTCAATGAAAAATTACATTGATGCCTAAATGCAGGCTAATCGCTTCAATATACAAACTCATTTGAAAATTTCTTTTTCACAATTTTGTTTTTCTCATAACTTTTTAACGCTCGATTTTCAAGGAGTAACCAAAAATGCTCAGAATTTTCTCTCTTTCTCATGGAATCAACTCCCCCGAAAGTAGACTGATCCTTTAAGGATCCACAAAAGTTTAGTTCCGATGAACGGACAGACGAAAATTTAGGCAAAACCATATGCATAAAATCGGTGACCAGATTAATCGACCAAAAAGTGGTGCTCCTTTCATTGAATGAGGAACTATCAAAGGGGACTTTTCTTTTGGTACAGATTGCCAACTTTGAGACGGAAATTCGCTCGAACCCTGGATTGTTCCAACAAATCCCTTCCAAGTGGGAAAAGGACCGTGCCTGGGTTCTTGGAAGTTTCTTCGAAAATGTCGGTGCTAAAAATGTCTTCCCTTCTGTGGACAACCATTTTAATCGAGCATCATTTCATCTATGTCTTCAATATCCAAGCTCTTTAAGTGCAAGGTTGGTTTTATATTTTAAAAATTCCTGGGAATTAAACCTGCACTGGTTTTAAAATCCGAAAAAAAATTTTCAAAAAATAATAGCGCCATCGTGTTTCCTGCATAAAAATGTGGATATGCAAAAATTTTCATAAATTTTGACAACAAAATAAAAAATAAATTTTGGGCGCGGGATCGAACCCGTGCCTTTTAAGTGAAGGCCGAGCGCGTTAGCCATTCGGCCATGGGGAAACCCCAAACCCCATGATATGGTACTTGTTTAAAAAAATCAGGATTAGTTAGTACTGTTAGTACTAATCCTTAGTACAGTTAGTATTAATCCAGATTTTCCCGCTATACGACCACGCCGGGATGCATCAAAAAGCTATATAAGGATCCATGTTTCTTTTCGTTTTAATGTACACGTTGCCTGATTCAATAAAAAGTTCCGTGGTAGCCAAAACGAACTTCGACTATAATAGTCACCCTATACTTTACAGAGGCAATATGCCCGAAGAAAGCAAAACTTCGAGTGGATCTGTCACAACAAGTTGTTTTACCAAAACACCAGCTACAACAACTCATCAATATGCCTTCATTCTTTTTGACAACATGCAGATACTGACTTCGAACTCGAGTTCAGGCATCGAAATTGAAGTT
Organism: Acrobeloides nanus; assembly: GCA_900406225.1. NCBI lineage: Eukaryota > Metazoa > Nematoda > Chromadorea > Rhabditida > Cephalobidae > Acrobeloides > Acrobeloides nanus. Next base: position 22,906 of record OZJO01000969.1, on the reverse strand, counting down.
TTAGTGGGGAAACATTTGGAGCTAACCGAATGTCAATGGATTATAAGTGAAGTAAATTCGGTAAAAACCTGAATGTTGTTAACACAAACGAAGTTTCCAAGTTTAGGGTCTACAAAAAATGGAGACGTTAACCGGCGTGCCATTTCCAATCCCAAAATTGACGGTAATTTCGTCCGCTTTAGATGTTGATGGTTCGTTTCACCGGATCTTGAATTTTGTTACAGCATAAAATTTAGGGATGTCGAGCCTGGGATTAATCCTTGTTAAAGAGACCTGGATCGAATATCCCAAATATTTGTTAACACACACCATTCTAATCAGGCAGCTTGTCCATCAATGGGTTTCGAATGTTCTCATGCTGTGCAAAGGGCATGACAATCCATGTTTTCAAGTAATTTTTTGGATACTAGTTCGGATTAGCGACCCAAAATCACAGGGTTCAAAATCCGGAAAAATTATATATATATTTTTAAAAATGACCCGGGTTTTTTTCTCGAATGTGTGAAAATGCTTCCTTGACCTTGATTCAGGGCCGGTGTATTGAAGCGAAAATCAAAACTTTAGTTTGTTATGTAAAAACACGGACGTTTCTGGGGTTGTTCGAATTTTCATTCAGATTGAATGTTGTCCAAAATTCGCATAATTGTTTCCCGCCATATGACCACGCAGGGATGCATTCGAAAAGTATAAAAGACGGACATGGATTCATGTAACCCATGAAGCTGCCGATACTGGTCTTTTTATCCCAACAGGCCACATTTTTTTAACAAGAATCACATGCTTATGAAATTTTTACAATTTTTCGATGCTCGAAATCTATTTCTCTTATACAAATTCCCTCATCCCCAGAAACGTTTTACATAAAAAACTACAAGTTTTGATTTTCGCTTCAATACACGGACCTTGAATCAAGGTTAAGGAAGCATTTTCACGCACCAGGAATGCGTCGCATTCGATAGAAAAACCCCTATAGGGATCAAATTTTTTTTCCATATTTTGAACTCTGTCATTTTGGGTCGAACTAGTGCCCTTTTTTCCACAGTTCGCATCCAAACAAATCATCCCGTCAATTTATTCTGTAAAAACAATTGCTTCTCCTCGCGGACACATCCAATAAACAATAATTCGATATAGCCAGTCCATTCACTGATCAATCGTCAGTCCATTCAGCGCGAGAGATTTGTGCGAGGGATTAATCTTCTCAACTCATGTTGTCCACATACCGCAACATATAGGAAGCAGTTGTCGCAGCCAGAAAATTTTACCCTCATTTGTTCACACGTTATTGGAAATTAATTTCCAATGTGGTAATTTATCGAGTGAGTCGTAAAAGATCACAATCGAGTAAATCAAATTTAAAATATTGCTTTGGTTCAAAAATTCCCGGGGTCACCCATACATTATCAATGGGGGGGGGGACTGTCCCCCCCCCTCTTCATGTAGCATCGAGCCACAAATTAAGATTCATATAGCCTCGGAGTTCCAAGTCTCAAAGCTATATAGCCGAGCCAAAAAATTAGATGGCGACCTTTTTTTTGGTCGACAACATATAGCCCCGAGGTAGCTTGTCCCCCCTCTTTGTTCATGCATGGGGTCACCCCAGGGTCAAAAATTGAAAAAAAATGACATATTTAGGGGTAATTTTATGTGAAAAATCGATTGCGCGCATTCCCGATGCGTGAAAACCTTTGTTTTACCCTTAAAAATACGTATTTTTACCCATATTTTCACATTTCAAAGGTTGGCAAGGTGAGGGGAGGGGACCCCCGATGACACCCCCCCCCCTCAAGTTTGGGTCCATGAGTGAGTCAAGAGAGGGGAGGCTCCCCCGACCTATGTCACATTTATTGATTTTAAACTTAATTTTTTCGAATTTCGAAATGTTCGAATGTTGTCCACATACCACAACATATAAGAACAGTTGTCGCAGCCAGAAAATTATACTCCCATTTGTTCACACGTTCGGGGGAAATTAATTTCCAATGTGAGAATTTATCGAGTGAGTCGTAAAAGATCACAATCGAGTTGGTCAAATTTAAAATATTGTTTTGGCTCTAAAATCCCCCCAAAAAAATTTGAAAATTCCAATTGTTGACAATTGATTGACAAGTTGACACCTTTTTTCCGACTTTTGTCGGCCTGAATTGTGATAAGTTTTTTTAGGATGGATTGACAACTTACTTGGAATGGGTAATCAACGCCGATTTGGCTATGTTCAATGTTAGTGCTCACAAGCGGTTTATTGAAGCCAAACAAAAACTCCTCCTCTCATATTCCAGTGAAAAAATACCTCAAGATGTGGGTAGTAGTTCCATTGTAAGATAAAAAATTTGGAGAAATTTTCGACCGTTCTAGGGTTTTTCTAGACGGAGAATCAATTGTGATCATTGCCGAGGCATGAAAATTCTTGTCTGGCCTTGATTCAGGGAATACAAAGTTTTTAGCCATTTTCGGAGTGTACCCTAGGGGTACTTTCTCGTGGTCAAAATCAAAAAATTCCTTCAGATTCGTGTTCTCCATGTCGAAAAACCCCCTGACACCAAATTTCAGCCAAATTTGAGAACTTGTTAAAAAAATCGAGTTGTTGACCCCAAGGGGAAGGGATACCAAGGGGTTTCATCAATTCCTTTTTTATCAAACGACCATATTCGCTTGCAAAATTACAGAGTGGTCTCCAAAAATGTGATTTTTGGGCGATTTTTTTCAAAATTTTTCATATTTTACCAAAATAATCCTAGGATTTTCTATGCGATAAATCGATTGAGCACATCGACTGAACCTTGACAACTCGTTCTTGACTTTGAATTAGCCTATTTTTGCGAAAATTTGCAAAAATTGATACGTGTAAACAAATTTTAGACTCGAGATGATTGTGCAGAAAGATCGGCTTTAATATTCTACATGCTGGAATACAATTTTGGTTCTCTTCGAAATTTTTTACATAAACTCGTAGAAAAATTTGCATGGGGCCCATGCACTTCTATTGAAAATACAGCTAAAGAACTTTCAGAAATTTCGAACTCGCCTATAGCAAGTATGAAAGCACACATGACTACGTGATGCTAATTGAATTTTTAGAGGAAATTTTTTCTTCTTATATGGGCTCTTCCAGCTACCCGCTTATAAAAGCAGAAATTTTTACAAATGGCTCTTTGGTGATCACTCAGGAAAGTGTCCAAGGCAACACAGAACTGTTTACACTTCCAATCGAGTTGTCTAACGATCAAGGAGAAACTCAGCGACTTGTCATAGGCTCCACGCGTTTAGTTACCCAATTTCCTTCAAACTTCATTATTCTTGATGCTGAACAACGGCTGTTTGCTAGAATCATTTACAATGTAAGTTTGCGAAATTATCATGATTGAGTCGTCATGATTGAAAAATTTGGAGTAAAAATTTTGGAGCTCTTCCCCCTGGGGAGACGCGCAATCAACAGGATTCCAAAAACTGATACTTTTTTGAAGCAAATTTTATGGAAAAATATCCTCTAGGGGTAATTTCCTACGAGAAACACGTTGGCAATGTTATTGTTGCAGCTATAATTCATCAAAAATTGAGAATCAAACATTTTTTTTCAAAAAGTGATCTATTAGGGATAATTTTATGGCAGGTGGATGCCAGTTACAAAGAAATTTTACATAGTCAAATTCTGTGGGAAGACTCTTCAGTTACATACATAAAAAGTATACGACGCAGTTACAGAAACGCAGTTACAGGAAGCATTTACAGCTACATGCTTACAGATAAAGTTGTGAATTTCACGTCAATTGATGTCAAATACACAACTCTATCTGTAAGCACGTAGTTGTAAATGCTCCCTGTAACTGCGTCGTATACTTTTCATGTATGTAACTGAAGAGTGTTTATCTGCGTCCCTGTAACTGCACCCCAATAACACCTCCCTGTAACTGCGCCATGTAAAAAAGTCACTGTAACTCCATCCCACAGAATTTGGCCTTGTAAAATTTCTTTGTAACTGGCATCCACCTGCCAATTTTATGCGAGAAATCGATTGTGCGCATTGAAAAATTGCTGAAAATGCTAACTTAGCCATGAAATCGTCATTTTTTTACTTCTTTCTTCAATTTTTTGCCAAAAAACGGCAAATTCTGGTTTTTTAAGGTCCACCCTATACACCATATAAGCACACGCTTACTTTTGAAACTGACTAGAATTTCTTCAACTCCTTCGGATTTTAGGTTGAAAACTATAGACAATTGAAAGATTGCTATCAATCGCCAACGACATGTAAAATTTCTCGCGAGTCTCTGAAAAACGCCTTCAATGATCTCTGTTTTGCATTCCTTGTAAATCGTCTCGACAACAGTGGCACAAACGTGCATGCTTGGTACAGTCTGTTTGAAAATCTCGGCAATCTAACTTCCGAACTCGGTCTCCGTGACTGCGAGTGCTGTATGAAACGGCAAAAAGACTCTGCGCCTAAATGTAAATGGATATGGCGGGATAAATGCTCCAAGTTGAGTTTAGCTCCTCAAAAGAGATAAAAAATTGAATTGTTATCGCATTCATTTTTATAACGGGATTTGATTGTTTTTATTCTTTTTGTCACCGGTATGCGAAATTGTAAAAAAAGTCTACTCAATAGTGTTTTAATCTGTTGTGTTAAAACTGTTGTTTTGTAATCTGTTGTGTTATACAACAGAATGATTCTGTTGTGTACAACACAACAGTTTTTTTTGTTGTGTTAAGGCCGGCCGCAAGTTGTCGTACTTTTGTCGTACTTTTTCATTCAAAATGCACTAAAAAGTACGACTCGAAACCGCAAGTTGTCGTACCTCGGTACGACAGAAAGATACAACGGTACGACATCAAAGTACGATGACAACTTGCGGCCGGCTAAACAGATTTTTCTGTTGTGTTGTGCACAATAGTTTTTTCTGTTATCTTAACACAACACAACAGATTACAACAGAAACATTCTGTTGTAAAACACAACAGAAAACCTGTTGTACAACAGATTCAAACACTGCTACTCAAATGTTGTGTTGTGCACAACACTCAAATGTTGTGTTTGTGTCTGTTGTGTTGTTGTGCACAACAGTTTTTTCTGTTGTGTTAACACAACACAACAGATTACATTAGAATCATTCTGTTATACAGAATGATTCTGTTGTACAACACAACAGAAAATTTGTTATACAACAGATTCGAACACTGCTACTCAAATGAGACACTTTAAATATTTTATTCTTTTTGATTTTTGTTACTTATAAGCTTGTTTAATTTTCATTTATGAAAAAACTTGTTTTGTTGTTTAGCATTATTCAGAGTTTTTCTTATTGTATCTTGAATTTTCGATCCTTGTGGGAACGCCATGCATAATGCTTACTAACCAAGGAAAAATATAATAAAATAAAACTTTATTATAGAATGAAACAAATTGATTCAACAAATTATATAAGCTTCGTGGATAGAGAATGCGTAACCGGTGTCAAAGCCTTCTAAGCCATCATATACTGTTAGATAATGTTTTCCTGCCACTTAAACAGCTTTGAATCCATTTTGATGAAAAGAAATAAGAATACAGTGACGTAACTAAGAGGGGCTAGTGTTTCCGGGCTTTATGTTTTTTGATTTTTTGAAAAATTCGAAAAAAATCGTGAACAAAATCACCTTGGGGGACCAAGGTGATATGCCCCCTTCTGAAATTTCTGATTACGTCACTGTAAGAGTGTATGCGTAAAAAAAGATAAACTCATGCACATAAGAGACTATATAATAATCAGAAGTTACAAAGCGGGAACGCAGATTAACAACAGCAAAAGTTTGGCACTATAACTTTCGCCACGAATCTCACCACGCTAACTTTCACCACTTTCGTGTCAATAAACATATTTAATTTCAGACTAATTGAGTTGCCTGATTTGCAATAGATATGTATATTGACACGAACGTGGTGAAATTTAATGTGGAAAAAGTTATGTGGCGAAAGTTATAGTTTTTTGGCAACGTGGCGAAAGTTGTCGTGGCGAAAGTTATAGTGCCAAAATTTTCGATAGCCATAACTTTTTCCCTAAAAAGATTTAGATCATGATATAAATTGTTCTTCACTAAAATTGAATAAAAAGGTTCAACAAAAAAGTTCATTTTGGTCCAAAATTTATAGGGAAAAAGTGATGGTTGGTGTTAGAAAATTGACCGATGTTAACACGTTGCAACCTCTACCTGTAATATTGTGCCTTTCTTGCACAAAATAATCTACAAAATATACATACATATAAAACCACTTACATCGGGAAATAGACAAGAATACTAGCTCTAGAAAAACAACTAGGACAATTGAGTTATATATCATGTTTGACTAACTAAAGAAGAACTCTTTCATTCATTTGAGTTTTAAAAAATTTCTTTTGCGCAATTTTTTCAAAATTAAATTTTCCTAAATGAAGGATTAGTCCTTGAATATAGACATTTTACAATAATAATAATAAGTTTTAAAGGACCAGTCCGGTCGGAAAAAGGTTCCCATTGTTGATGATATTCTAAAAGTTCATAAAAAATGGAGCACTTTTTGTTTTTACGGTAAATTCTGAATCGTTACTATTGTCGAGGTAATTGCGAATGAAGTTGGCGATTTTTGAAATTTTGTGTATTACAACGAAAACATGTACTTGATAGTTTTACTGTATATTGAGAAGAAAATAATTCAAAATCCTTGAACATTTAGAAAAAATAAATACAGCATTTTTATGACTCGTTGAGACGAATAAGATGGCACCAAAATTATCCATTTTGAAAATTATTTTGGGTTATTGAAACGAAAACATTTGAAAATTTTCGTTTCAATAACCCAAAACAATTTTCAAACTGTATGATTTTGGTGCCATTTTATTCGTCTCGACGAGTTATAAAAAATGCTGTATTTACTTTTTTTAATGTTCGAGGATTTTAAATTATTTTCTTCTTAATATACAGAAAAACTATCAGGTACATGTTTTCGTTGTAATACACAAAATTTCAAAAATCGCCAACTTCATACGCAATTATCTCGAAAACGATAACGATTCAGAATTTACCGTAAAAACAAAAAATGTTCCATTTTTTATGAACTTTATGAATATCAACAAAATGGGGACTTTTTCCCACTTGACTGGTCCTTGAAAAAGATTGGAGTAAAACTAATTTTTCAAAAATTGAACATTTTTGTGCATTGAATGGAAAAGTCTTCCAAATAAATTACATTTTTAGAAGAAGAAAGAAAAAAGCCAGATAAAAACAGCATCGTTTTTTAAATGAAAGATGTTGGAGCTATACACGAGATCGAACTATTGTGTCCACGAATTTTGCCTTGGGTCTATTGTGGCAATTCCTAAAAGGGATTTATGTAGATAATAACAACTTGAGAGCTACTACACAATAGGGGGAAGCACACGTGAAAAAATTTTCAAAAATTTTTTCTGGAAATGCCCCCTTAGGGGTAAAAACATCGAAGAATCATGCCCAAATTTGACATTTTCGAAGCGAAAAAGCGCTTTTCTCAGGGAAAGTGTATTGTGTATTGAAGCGAAAAGTTGCAACAATGCGACTTTTGCCTAAAAATATCCTCTTTTGGGGTAAAAATATGCGGGGAATCCGAATTTGACATTTATAAAATTCCTCGGATTCGAGAAAAGGCTGTATATCGACGCGAAAATTCGAGAAAATAACATATTTTGGCCTAAAAACAACACTTTCTCTTATATTCATATATTGTTTTTAGGCCAAAATATGTTATTTTCTCAAATTTTCGCGTCAATATACAGTCTTTTCTTGAATCCGAAGAATTTTATGAATGTCAAATTCGGATTCCCCGCACATTTTTGTCTAAAAGGGGTCATTTTTAGTCAAAAATCGCATTTTTACGACTTTTCGCTTCAATACACAATACTCTTTTCCTGAATCAGGGAAGCGTTTTTTCGCTTCAAAATTTCAAATTCGGATTCCCCCGCATGTTTTTACCCTTAGAGGGGTCAGTTCCAGAAAAAATTTTGAAAATTTTTCACATGGGTAGCACCACCCCCCTATTGTGTAGTAGCTCCAAAACTTGTATTAAGCTACTTACTTTTCTCCGCAAGAGTGGCGTGGTCTCACCCATGGCCAACTCGTCAGGTATGGATGTACTGCGTGTATTTTCTTCGAGCAGAACACTTTCGCACAGGCGCATCATTCGATCTCGAGCGCATCCGGAGGTGATTCGACCGTCCGGCTCCATGTCCCACATTTCTACCATGGTCTTGACGACTTGCTCAGTTACCTAAAGTGGATTCATTAAAGACTAAAGAGATACTGGGCAATTGCCTTATTGTGCACAAGCCCGTCGCGAATTTGTGGCCGGAACTTTTGGATGACTACCAGTTCTCGCATATGTCCCAAAGATGGCGATGGCCCAGCTTCGGCTTCATAAGGCAGTTTGTAGGGAAGAATTCCAATTTCTAAAATATGAATTGGACAAAAAATATTTCACACAACAACCTTCTGAAACATCCGGTAGATGTGTTCTCGACAAGATTTCCCATAGCACTAAAGCAGCAGCGTAAACATCGATTTGTTGGAAAGCAAATGCGCTAAACTCGGTGGCACCTTCGAGAACTTCCGGTGACATGTATCGACGTGTTCCAACCTATTACTATTGATCTCAATATGGTTCAACGATCTCACCTGTCCATGGTTTTCATCCGCTGACATGCGACCATTTTCACATTTGAGCGCCAACCCGAAATCAGCGATGCACGTCGACAAATCGTTCTTCACCAACACATTCTTCGATTTAAAGTCTCTGAAGAATTTGAATATAACTCTTTTTATGTCCAACACAGAAAAAAGGTTTTCGTAGCGCAGGAGCAAGTGGGCGCAATAGCCATCTTGAATTGGGAGGGTTCAATCCCCATAGGGTCGAAAATTTAATTTTAGCGAATCAGGAAAAAAAGTATTACCCTTTTCTAGATTTATATAAAGTGTCGGCTATGTGGCGAAGTGGCAAGTCGTGCAAAAGTCATCTTGAACGATGAGGGTTCGATCCCGGGGGTTCAAAATTTTGTAAAGTAGCGAATCAAAAAAGTTGTAAAAGCAAACCCCCCATAAAATTACATGCAAAAATTTTGCCTATTTTTTAATTTTGATCTCGGTGGAACTTTCTACTGGTAGTAGTAGCTCTATGAACTAATAATACCAGTAGAGGGTCCCAGCGAGGTCAAAAATAAAAATAGGCAAAAAATTTTTCATTTAATTTTATACGAAGTTTGCTTTTTCAACTTTTTCTGATTCGCTAAAATGAAAATTTCGACCCTATGGGGATTGAACCCTCCCTATTCAAGATGGCTATTGCGCCACTTGCTCCTGCGCTACCTTTTTTCTTATACGTGAGATTTCGATTTTATTTTTACCTATGAACAATAGTCGGTTTGGCATTCGGCTCTGACACTTTCTCTTCGTGCAAAAATGCCAAGCCATTCAACATACCGGACACCATCACTATGGCTTCTCGTAGAGTCAACGTGTTCGACTAAAATTTATTGGCGTTTAAAATTCTGGCAAATCAAAAAAACTCTTCTACCTTCAAGTAGTCATACAAAGAGCCTTTTTCGTGGAATATGGTAATGAGCCAGAATTTCTTTTCATGTTGATAGGCAGCCACGAAATCAACAATGTTCTCGTGTGAGCGTAAGGCTTTGATGGCATAAATATCCTAAACGGATGTGTTGGCCAGTCCAGTGGGAAAAAGTTGCCCATTTTTGTTGATATTCGGAAAGATCATGAAAAATGGAGCATTTTTTGTTTTTATGGCATATTCTGAATTGTTGTAATTTTCGAGATAATTGCGTTTGAAATTGTTACAAGCTCATCGTTGTAATACACAAACTTTTTTGAATTTTTTGCAAAAAAATCGATTTTTGCATCGATTTTTTAAATTTTCATAAAATGAACATTGTAACAAGTTTTTATATCTAAATGAGACGAACAAAATGACACCAAAATTATCCAATTTGAAAATTATTTTGGGTTATTGAAACGAAAATTCTGATTCATGTTTTCGTTTCAATAACCCAAAACAAGTTTTAAATTGAATAATTTTGGTGTCATTTTGTTCGTCTCATTTAGCTATGAAAAACAGCTACAATTTTATGAAAATTGAAAAATCGATAAAAATTCAAAGTTTGTGTATTACAACGAAAACATGTACACAAATTCAAAATTTCGAACGCAATTTTCTCAAAAACTACAACGATTCCGGACATGCCGTAAAAATAAAAAATACTCTATTTTTGATGAACTTTCTGAATATCAACAAAAATGGGCAACTTTTTTTCACTGGTCCTTTAAAAAAGCGTATGAAAAATTTGAAAAAAAATACTTGTTCATTGATCCAACTGTCAAGATCGGAAGTGGGGAAGATTTTTACAGCTAGCTGTAACTCATCCAGTCTTGCCTTGTAGACTTCGCCGAAACGTCCTCGTGAAGTGAGCTGAAAATGGAAGTTGATAAGGTTCATTATGTGGGCGAAGGGATGGGATCAGCAACCAAAAATGCTAATTGGGTCTAAAGCATAGCTTAGTGAATAGCATCACAGACTTCTAGTTTAAAGACCTGGGTTCGATCCCGCTCGGAGCCAAATCTTTTTTTTCATCGTCCAAAATTGATGAAAATTTTTGCCTAGGGGTAATTTTATGAGAAAAACAAAGGCTCCGACCTTCAAACTCGACGTCTGTGATGCTATCCACTAGGCTATGCTTCACTCATTCCGCATTTTTGCGAATTGGGTCTATAAAAAATCGAATTTTCGCGAGTTTGATATGCGAAATTTTTTTTAATATGCGAATTTTTTTGTATAAGATTGTACAAAAAGTTGTCTAACCTCAATTAGAGCAACTCGATTCAAGTCCGAACTTCGATTGCCCAACAATGCTGTATTCGAATGGCAGTGCTTGAGTGGGTTGAAACCGCCATCACCCATATGTTTCCCGTCGTGTTTCTTTTCCTTTTCTCGTTGTTGCCGCCTCACCCAGTAATACATCAATACAATCAAGCAAATGCAAACCAAGATCAGGACGACAACAGTGAAAAAGAAAATTTTTTGATCATAGAAGAAGCTTGTAAACCCTTCAATATTCGAGGCTGGAAGTGGTGAAGCAGTGGTTTCTAGATAGATGGTCATGAAACAAGTGTGGCATAAATTTTTTCTCACACATTTTTTCCTTACGTTACGATGCCATCGTGAAGTCGCAATTCCGTCATAACGTCGAGACGCCTATAACGACGCCATCGCGATGTCACGATAGCGTCGCGGCGTCATGACGGCATCGCGACATTATTACTGCGTCGCTATGTCACGAGAGCGTCATGACTTCATGACGGCATCGGAGCATCATGACTGTTCGCGACGTCATAATAGCGTCGCGGCATCATGACGGCATCACGATATCATGACAGTGTCTTGGCTTCATGACGGCATCATGACGTGAAAAAAATATTGCGTGTGAAAAAAGTTTCAAAATGTTGGGCTAACCTGGAGGATCCTCGGGTGTAAATTGCAACGTTAAATTTCGGTTGCAATTATGAGTCCGACAGCAACAGAACTTGGCTACTCGATCTTTGATATGTGTTTTTCGCGTATCAACAGCACACACTTCTTCCGACTGACACTCCTGCAGCTCGGACTCGTCTTGATTCCAGCATCCTTTCAAGGTGGGTGTCTGAAAATTTTTTATTTTCAACAATTTTTTCAACTTCAAATTACTGATTCATGTAAGGTGTTGTTGTCGAACGTTGAAGTTGCGTTATAGATGAAAACAGCCATGCA
>OZJO01000969.1:0-11009 GCA_900406225.1 Acrobeloides nanus | reverse complement strand
TGAAGCAGTGGTTTCTAGATAGATGGTCATGAAACAAGTGTGGCATAAATTTTTTCTCACACATTTTTTCCTTACGTCACGATGCCATCGTGAAGTCGCGATTCCGTCATAACGTCGAGACGCCTATAACGATGCTGTCACGATGTCGCGATAGCGTCGCGGCGTCATGACGGCATCGCGACGTCACGACCGCATCGTGACATTATTATTGCGTCGCTATGTCACGAGAGCGTCGTGGCTTCATGACGGCATCGGAGCGTCATGAAGGCATCAAGACTGTTCGCGACGTCATAACAACGTCGCGGCGTCATGACGGCATCGCGATATCATGACGGCTTTGCGATGTCACAACGGGATCGTGTCATCATGATGGCATCGAAACGTCACAAAGGCGTCATGACAATTCGCGACGTCACGACGGCATCACGATATCATGACAGTGTCTTGGCTTCATGACGGCATCATGACGTGAAAAAAATATTGTGTAAAACAATATTGTGTGTGAAAAAAGAGATTCAACAAGCGTTTCAAAATGTTGGGCTAACCTGGAGGATCCTCGGGTGTAAATTGCAACGTTAAATTTCGATTGCAATTATGAGTCCGACAGCAACAGAACTTGGCCACTCGATCTTTGATATGTGTTTTTCGCGTATCAACAGCACACACTTCTTCCGACTGGCATTCCTGCAGCTCGGACTCGTCTTGATTCCAGCATCCTTTCAAGGTGGGTGTCTGAAAATTTTTTATTTTCGACTATTTTTTCGACAACTTCAAATTACTGATTCATGTAAGGTGTTGTTGTCGAACGTTGAAGTTGCGTTATAGATGAAAACAGCCATGCAAGCAAGTTTATGGGATTTTTGGCTCTGAAAAAATTTATAGGTTGGAAAAATATTTACAGGGTGTATACAAAAAAATTTGGGCGATTTTTTCATGTTTTTTCAATTCGAAATTTTTTCAAAAATGACCCGTTAGGGCTAATTTTATGCAAGGAATCGATTGCGCGCATTTTCAACGCTTCCATAATCCTGAATCAGGGAATCAGAGTGTGTGTATTGAAGCGAAAATCGAAAATTTTTAGATTTTCGTGGAAATTATTTTTGGCCAACTTTCCAGAATCTGTTTTCAGTGAATTGTCGAAGACTAGAGCGCAACGAAGTTTCGGCTCAGGGTTTTAAAGGACCAGTCCACTCGAAAAAAATATTATGAAAAAGTGATATATTCGGAAAATTCATGAAAAATGGAGCAAGTTTTGTTTTTACGGCACCCTCTGAATCGTTATCGTTGCCGAGAGAATCGCGTTTGAAGTTGGCGATTTTTGACAATTCTGTGTATTACAACGAAAACATGAACGCAGTGAAAATTCATCCCTGAATCAATAAAGTTATGTATATTGACGCGAAAATTCATCCCTGAATCAATAAAGTTATGTATATTGACGCGAAAATTCAAAAATTGTTTCGTTTCGACTTGCGAAAACTTCCAAAATTTTTTTAAAAATTTTCGCATCAATACACAACTTTTATTGATTCAGGGACGAATTTTCACTGCGTTCATGTTTTCGTTGTAATACACAGATTTCAAAAATATGTTAAAATAAATTTTTTTAGTGTTTGATTTGATGGTTTAACCTTAGCGAGTGCTCAGAAGGTCTTGGCCAAATGCGAAGGTTAAACACTTAAAAAATTATTGTGTATGTCGGATTTTCACTGCGTTCATGTTTTCGTTGTAATACACAGATTTTTCAAAAATCGCCAACTTCAAATACAATTCCCCTCAAAAACTACAACCATTCAGCATGCCATAAAAACAAAAAATGCTCCATTTTTCATGAACTTTTTTTTGAATATATAATTTGTTCATACTGTTTTTCCGAGTGGACTGGTGCTTGGAAGTTGATAGGGTCAACAAATTTACCGGAAAACATTTCTTGAGCTTTGTGCATTCTGACATTGGACGTCCATCACATTCATCAAGTTTAAATTCCTAAAAAACTTATCGATTACACAGATTCACGCTTTTTCTGTGGATGTTATATGTTTGCAGTGGTTCATTACCTCACACCAAATGTATGGCTTTTTAGTTTTCTTGTCCATGTCGAAGTTAACGCCTTGTTCACCATATTCAAGAATATAATGTGGCAAATCACTATTTTTGTCTTCATTTCCGGCTTTTCTCAATAACTCAATGCCATTGGTCTTCAAACGAATGGATTAATAAAACTGTTAACAGCTCAATGCTTACCTTCAATTCTTCAGCTAATTTTTCTTTCTCTTTCGGAGGAAGATTTGCCGCTAACGAGCTGTAGAAAAGACTGACCAACACTAAGGTCAACAAGTAAGTTTGTAACATAGGTACAACTCTATGCTCAACTAATTCAGTACTTTATTATCTAAATTTATGGGAAATTTGTTTGAAAAATATTGCAACGGTTTCTACACAAAATGCCTTAAACATAAAATGCATAACATAAAGGCAATAGGAAGGAATGCATCGCACAAAAAAATTCCGCACGGATCTTCCGCACAGGATTTTCCGCACATCTAAACATCCGCATGAAATGACTGCACGGATTTTTCGCACAAGGATTTTCCGCACATTTTTTGCATTAATAAAAGTTGCCTGAATTTCAATAAAATCGTGTTTATTGAAACGATTGACAAAAAATCTTTAACAAATGTGAGAAAAAAAAATTAAAAATGAACGGAAGATCTTTGTGCGGAAGAAGATCCTGTGCGGAAAATCCGTGCGATCATTTCGTGTGGAAGATCCGTGCAGAAGCCCCTTGTGCAGAAGATCCTGTGCGGTCAATGCCTTAAAAAACTGTGCGGTGAATTCGCTCCTATTGCCAACATAAAATGTCTAACACAAAATGCCTCAACCTAAAATGCATAACAAAAACTGCCTAACACAAAATGCCTCAAACATATAATGCAACAAATGCCTAACACAAAATACCTCAAACATATAACTGTTAAGCTTGAATAAAGTTAATAAAACTGATGTGAAATGTTTTTTTCTTTCTTGGAAAGATCTCATGAAGTCTCAAAAATTGAAAAAATTTATAAATTGAACGGATTGTTTGAGAAACGGTATGGTTTGTAGACGAAATGGATCGATTCTTTGCACGAAGCGCTAATTTTCTTGTATTTTTTTTTAAATGCGCCTCACAGCAGACCGTTCGGTTTTTATGCCAATGCATGAAACACCTGAAATTTATAAAACACTTAAAATAATTTCTAGGGTATTCCAAACGGTCGCGTCTTGATAACAATTTTGTATTTGTTTACGTTTTAAAAGTTTCTCGTCACTTTTTCCAAATGTAAAACTATAAAAAATGGACAATCTTTTTTTTGTAACTTTTTTCTACCTTTTTTGCAACTTTTTTTTATCTTTTTAAGGCCTAAGACATAAGAAAAAATGTGTGTCTTAAAAAATCCCTTAGGCCTTAGACTTTATGCCTTAAACCTTAAGAAATTTTCCGATTTTCTTCTAAAAATTGACTTTTTTACGGTAATTTCTAGGCGAAAAATCGATAGCGCGCATTCCCGAAGCGTGAAAATGCTTCCTTGATTCTGATCCAGGGAAATAGATGTGTGTATTGAAGCGAAAATCGAAAATTTGTCAAATTTCTCCCTCAAAATCATATTTCTGGGGGTAGTTTCATGTGGGGGAATCGATTGCGCGCATTCCCGAAGCTTGAAAACGCTTCCTTGACCCCTGATTCAGGGAAATTAGTACATGTTGGATTGTCGCTTCAATACACATTCGTAGTTCCGTGAATCAGGGTCAAGGAAGTGTTTTCAAGCTTCGGAAATGCGCGCAATCGATTCCCCCGCATGAAATTACCCCCAGAAATATGATTTTGAGGGAGAAATTTGAAAATTTTTCGATTCTCGCTTCAATACACACATCTATTTCCCTGGACCAGAGTCAAGGAAGCATTTTTACGCTTCGGAAATGCGATTTTTCGCATGATTTTACCCCCAATAGGGTCATTTTTACGAAAAAAAACTCGATTTTTGGTGAATTTTTGCAATACGTGAGTAAATTATTGAACACCATGTACAATTTTCTTCATATTCAGGGTAAACCATGGAAACATCGACGAATGAAATTTTCTTCAACCGCGAAGAGGAGCTTGCCAAACTAGATCTCGATGTACGGGTTGAAAAGATTCGCCAAAGCTCCTTGAAATACAGCTTTGATCACTTTCAACAAGTTCTCAGAAAAAGCATGAAAGTATGACTATAATATATTATATAAAACAACAGGCATCAGTTGGAGGTTTCCGTAGCACAATGATAGTGCACTTGGACGGTAGCCTGGTCCGGGTTCGAGTCCCGGTCGGGTCCGAAAACTTTGCTCAATTTCAAAAAAAATTCCTATATTATAAAGAGTTTTCTTAAAAAATATGTTTCAGGAAAAGAAGGTCGAAATCAAGCAGGATGAAAGAGTTGACTTACAAAAAGCTATTTCTTGCTTGAAAAAATTTCAAACAGATGACTTGTCAGGAGAGCAATCTGCAGATTCCAACAATGGCTCTTTCGGGCTCTATAATGCCGTAAAGGAACTGGGAAGCTTACTCGGGTAATGATGATCAAACATAGGTTACCAAGGGGGGTACAGTACCTCCTCACCACTCGTCCTCGGACCTTCCGCCTTTATAGTCATTCATCCATCTATCATGAGAGTTCGTGTACCCTCTCCCCTTCCAATTCATTCATCATATAAATTTTTGAAAATTTTATCATGTACCCCCCCCCCNCCCCCCCCCCCCCCTGAAAGGCCATTCATCCATCCTGAGGGTCCGGTGTATCCCCCCTACTGGTAAACTATGTGATCAAGATCTTCCATATAGCATGTTTTCCATTCTTTTCAGATGCGAATTTGAAGCACGCGGGAGTTTCTTACGACTGAAACACGAAGACTTTGTTATGGAAATCGGTGTGGACGGGCCATTGGTAGTTCAATGCAACACAGTATGGTTCAACACGCCCGAGAATAGTTCCGTTTTATTGAAGAATCACATGAATGAGGGAAGATGGCGTGAAGTGACTGCAGGATTGCAGAAAATTTTTAAGATTCTTCCAAAAACCTTAAACTCGTAAGTTTTATTTGTATATTTCTAATAGAGACCGGGCTGCCAATTTTGAAATTCGCATAAAAATCGAGTTCAAGTTGGACCATGAAAATGTCGAATTTTCAAAAATTTCCGGTATATTCTGTTATTTTAAGCTATTTTGAGCAACATTCAAAAAAATTTTTTTGAAAAAAATTGTCTAACCAGCTTTTTTTCGCAGGCAAAATCAAATCGACTCAGGTGGGATTCGAACCCGAGACCCTTAGACTCAAATTTTGGAACACTACCACTGAGCCAAGTTCACGATAAAAATCGATTTTTAATTTTGATTATAATTTAACATGAATTTTTTTAACAACTTCTTTTTCAAAAAAAACTATTTAGAGACCAAAGACGCTTGTGTATGATCAGCTTAAATCATGTGGAAAGTGACCTATATCGCTTATCTACAATGCCACATCAAGATTGGAACAGCACCGAGAAATATGCCCTGGAACACTGCCACCCACGCACGGACCTATCCCCATTCACTATTCTCCTGGGAATCGAGCCATTCATACAACCCTTCATAACACAAATCAAAGATTCTGTTCGAGTCCAAGGTGGGAAACTTCGCTGTATTTTAATACAAAATTTTTTGTTCCAGAGAGTGTCTTGTACTCAGTCCAGTTAGGTGTAGCCCCAAGTGATGTTGTTATGAATCTCCCTCTCGAACCACTATTGAATGAACAAATGAGATGGAATGACATAAAAGTGGGAAATCCCTTGCCAGCTGTATTCTCGTTGAGCTTATCACGGCCATTAGCGTTGTCCAGCAAATGCTTTGAAGTCATTCGCTCACTCGAATTAGTCAACATTGATGTTAAAGAGCATGTGAACCTCTATAAATATTTGGCGAATGTTACGGTAGGCTTGGAGCGCATGTGTATTATAATGCATAATAGTAAGAAGCCCATGCCTAGACCTAAGCCTAAGGTCTAAGTCCATTAATAATTTGACCATTATGCATTTTGATGCGCATCTGCTTGAAGTTCTCCTACATATGAGCAAACATGATTTTCAGGGTGTGAAAAACTTGCATTCAACTTTAGCTTCTGATCTTGTACAGCTATTTGACTTGGATATCAGCATGCTTGAGAAGACTGAAGACGTTGTCGTCACGGAGTTCACATTTGTGCACCCAAAAGATGTGACGAAGCTCTTGAAATTGCTGAAAGATCAGCTTATTTTCAACAATTTGTTCGAAAGCTTGTGTCGGGTGGAGCCATCCGGTCAGAAGGCAAGCTCTTCCGAGAGGAAGGTCTTGCAAGTTCGGGTTGATTCGAAGAAGGCTTTTTCATATGATCTCTTTTTTGACTATGGAAATATGGTGTTTGCAAGTATGATTTTTCTTAAGTTCTTGTGAAAAACCACGTGAAAAATTTTTATGCTTCCCTGATTCAGGGAAGGCGTATTGTGTATTGAAGCAAAAAGTCGCAAAAATGCGATTTTTGCCTAAAAACGAAGCATTTTGGAGTAAAAATGTGCAGGGAAAGAAAAGGGTTGTTTTTAGACCAAAATATGTTATTTTCTCGAATTTTCACCTTTCTTGAATCCGAGGAATTTTATAAATGTCAAATTCGGATGCCCCGCACATTTTTACCCCAAAGGGGTTATTTTTAGACAAAATCACATTTTTGCGACTTTTCGCTTCAATAACAGGCCTTCCCTGAATCAGGGAAGCATTTTTTTGCTTCGTAAATGTCAAATTCGGATTTCCCGCATGTTTTTACCCCTAGAGGTGTCATTTTCAGAAAAAATTTCGAAAACTTTTTCACGTGTGTGGCCGTAGTAGCTCCATAAAATTTATTTAGCACATTTTCGCGTCAATAACGGCAAGATTAAACTCACGATTGACACATCGTCCGAACAGTCTTTAAACCCGAATATTTCCCAGAAACTACAAGATGCAATCAACAGGTAACTTTCTATACCAGACGGCGTCTCGACCTCGTTTGAATTAGTCGGAGTATTGACACGAAAACCCTGAATTTTACTTTTTTTAAATACGTTTAATTATTGAATGTATTTAAAAAAAACAAAGACGATATTCTTTATACCTTAATAAGACGAACAAAACGACATCAAATTTATCCAATTTGATACTTGTTGTGGGTTATTGAAACGAAAACATGAATCAGAGTTTTCGTTTCAATAATCCAAAACAATTATCCAATTGGATAATTTTGGTGCCATTTTGTTCGTCTCGTTGAGCTATAGAGAATGCCGTCTTTGTTTTTTAAATACACCCAACAATTAAGCGTATTTTAAAAAAATGTAAAATTCAGGGTTTTCATGTTAATACTCCGACTAATTCAAACGAGATCGAGACGCCGTCTCGAATTCGAGAAGTTTAGCCCCGCGTTTAACGTCTCGTAAGAAAAATTCGATTTTTTGAAAAAAAATTGAATTTTTTTCGACCACCTGTTCGAGACGGTTAGCGCGCAGCTTTACTTGTGCTGATGGAAAATAATTTTAGAACCTGGTCAATCCCAATCACGCTGCATTATGCTATTAGCCAGCTAAAAGAACAGTTCGGCGACTTGCTAATCAACTCGAATGCCAAATTGGGCGATTTTGTGTACGATAATTTCATGGTTGATAAAATGTAGCTTGTACCAATTTATTTACATTCAATAAATGTACTCATTTTTAGTCAACAAAGTATTGGCGCAAGCTGGCTGCGGGTCTTCGAAATGAGCAAGATGCCAAGAGACAAAACGGAAATCACCCATTCGTTTGTGGCCGCCACTCGTCGTTCCACGAATAAGCCATCTTCGGATAGCTCGAAGCCGGATAGATTAATTTTCTCGGCTAAGCCAAAGAAGGATAAGAGCCCAAGTTTGCTTTCAATATTGAGGGAAGTTGAGGAATTCGATGAGCTCATCCCACCAAATCCACCGCCAGCCGCTCCTCGTACTGTTGTTATACCGAGACTTTCAATGGAATCTGTGTCGCGGACCGTTCGCAGTAGTACTGATACGGCCTATCACAATGCATTTAGTGATTTGGTATATTATAAGGGTCAAACCAAGTGAAAATAAGCATCAAATTTAGGAAGCGATAGCTGAGATGGGTGCGAGTATTGATGATGCCGAGTCCGTCATAAGTGAAAGTGGGCGGTCATCAATCGCTGATAGGTATTCACCGTCTGGCTCAGCTGATCCGCACAGGAATTTTCGGAGTATGGAGACGACAGAAAGTTTGCGTAGTACTTCTACAAGTTTTTCTTCGGCTCAAATTTCGCCTATGGAAGCTCAAAAGGGCATCTATCGGCAAAGATTCATGGTTCGCTTTTTTTATAAGACCACATAAGTGAAACAAAAGTATCCATATAGTCGAGCGGTTAAAGCGTTAGACTTACAATTTATAGGCTCGGGTTCGAATCCCAGTTGGAACTAAAAGTTTTTGCATGAAATTTTTTGTATTTTTATGTTATTATTTTATATATTATTTATCGCCGGGATTCGAACTCGAGTCTATAAACTGTAAGTTTAGCGCTTTAACCACTCGGCCATATGGATAGGGTATGAACCTCTATGATATGGTACTTGTTTTGATCACTCTCTATGAGCTGAATCCTATAGACATGAGTCATTCTCCCAGTGAAAAACGGTATTTTTACCCTAAAAATTTTAGCAAGCTGGCATGTCTCAACAAAATATGGGAAAAGGCGCTGACGTGTTCGACTTCGTACCCGATGATGTAAGAATGCACCAACTTGCTCATGGCATGCCAACTTCATTCGATGACCAAGGCCAGCCATTCAACATGCCCATGGGCCCGGCTTCAGCTAGTTATGCTCAAAGTTCAACCTCTGGATACAGCCCACTAAATTCTTCGATGATACCCAATTCTGCGCCGATCACTGGAAGCAACATGAACCCAATGATGCCTTACATGCAGCAAATGCCGCGTCGACGTGGTCGTGCTAGAAAAGTAGGGAACATGGGTGAACGCCAACCATCTAGAGAAGATCCCGATTCTCCGTCCCTAACCGATCGTATGATAAACATTAACGCGATGTTTGATGGGAAAAAGCAACGTGGCGGTATGTTTTCAATGAAAGTAGTCCTAAAATAAAACTTATTGGAGCAAAAAAACTTTCCTGATTCAAGGAAGACCTATGTATTGAAGCGAAAAGTTGCAAAAATTATAACTACCATTGTTTTAACTATCTTTAAATTTCCTCATGATATCATGTAACAAATTCCTTTTAGGTACAGGAATGCGGCGCCCAAGAAGGCCTCGCAAAACGCCATCCACAGTGGGCGAACAGAATTTTTCATACCAAATGAACGAAGAAGGTCGCCCAATGTTACAACGCTCTTATTCCGAATTCACCACTTCATACAAGCATCGTAAGCAAATTTAGTTTTCTTCACAAAAGACTATACGAACTGTTTTAGCAGCCTATGACGAGCAAAAAATGCTAACAGAAAATGACATATTGGATGATTCATCCGACGACGAGGAAACTGATCCACCAAGATATATGCAGCCACCTCCTGTTCAAGACTCTACAAATACGCAAAGCATAGCTCGCAATAAAGAGGCCAGCACGCCAACTGCACATGAAGCTCAAACTACATCTGATCAAGGCTCCAAAAATCTTTCAACAACCGTGAAAAAGTTGAGTGTCGCCTATTCTTCTTCGACATCAAGTGCATCCGAGAAAACATCACCTTCACCACCAACTATGTCTGATTACTCATCGATGCGCGGCGGCACACTTCTCATGCAGAAACCATCCCATTCGTCTTCTACAACTGTAACAACTAAAGAAAGTATAACAACTACCACTACATCAAGTTCAATCCCAACACCTAAAAAGCCTGAAGAACCACGAGCCAAAGTACGCTCACGGGAGGCCCCTTCGAAGCCAATACAAGCACTACGCCAATCGATATCATCATCGGAGGAGTCGAGCGAAGAATCGTCGGATGAAGAGGAATTTCCCGTGTTAAAGCCGGCCGTTAAGCCAGAAGCCAAAATTCGGAAAATGAGTGTAGATCCAGTGGCCACGAACAAGCCATCCAAAACCAATGTTGATTTCAATGACACAAATGATGCAGAATCCGAAGCGAGAAAATTGGTAAGCTTTTATATGGTTATCATTATAATTAGACTTGAGCTGCAGCTAGCGTCAGAGTGGTATTTAAAGTCAATGAAAATTTGAGTACAGTTTATCTTATTCTTTCCTCCAGTCGATCTCATTTGAGTTCTCCTCATACCTGGGCAGAGGGTCCAGAAATGGACTTCCCTCGTAAATTTTTCGGATTTACCCCTATACCCCCGTAAAAAACTTGGCGACCTTTTTTGGTCACCAACTCGGGGGAACGTAAAATTTAAAGATTTGCCCCTATACTCCCTCGTAAATTTTTGGAAAATATATATAGGGCTCCCTCTGCCCAAGTATGACCGACACAGGAACGTAAGAACTATGAGGCCTAAAAATTCACATTTACACAAAAAAGAAAAAAATTACCGACATTATATTTGCGTAGAATGCAGAAGATTGATTTCAGTAAGCAGCTCCAAAAATTCTTCATCTGTCTTGCCTAACAATTTGATTGCTTTATGGTTACAGTGTGTGGCCTAAAAATTCACATTTACACAAGAAAAAAAACTTACCAACATCATACCTGTGCAGGGGGTCCAGAAATGACTCCTCCCCCCATAAATTTTTGGAAAATATGGACCCCCTCTGCCCAGGTATGGTTCTCCCCCGGGTCAATCTCACTTGAGTTCTTCCCCGAGTTGATCTACTTGAGTTCTCCCCCAGTCGATCTCACTTGAGTCCCCTCTCGTAGACAACTAAATAGCTGGCAAATCGTGAACGGCTATTAATTATTCAGCCAATTTTTTAACGTATTAATCTGATGAT
>OZJO01000966.1:8681-22374 GCA_900406225.1 Acrobeloides nanus | reverse complement strand
ACCAAGCAGGATTCGAACCCGCAGCCTTTGTGACCAATAAGCAGCTACCTTGTCCACTGCAACCTGATGATAGAATAACTTTTCAATCCAAGTACTAGTATAAAAAGGCCGAAAAAATCTATATTTTCCCTGAATCAGGGTTAAGGAAGCATTTTCACGCTTCGGGAATGCGCGCAATCGATTCTCGCATCAAATTACCTCCAATAGGGTCTTTTTTGTGAAAATAATATTTTTTCAATATGCGGCTACAAAGTACACCTCTTCCCCTTTAAAACCGCATATAAACCGTACGAAATTAAAAACTACTAAACAAAAGCAACCGTAAATGACGTGGGCATTTTTTCGAAAAAAATTTTTTTAACAAGTGACCCTCTAGGGGTAATTTTATGCGGGGAATCGATTTTGCGCACTCCCGAACCTTGAAAACGCTTCCTTGACCCTGATTCAGGGAAGAAATCAGTGTATTGAAGCGAAAATCAAACATTTTTGGATTTTTATGAGAAAACCTTCTATTCTTAGATTTTTAGGTTTTTTATAGGCGGGAAATAGATTGTGCGCACTCCCGAACCGTGAAAACGCTTCGTCGACCCTGATTCAGGNCACCTAGAAAAAACTAAGAATCGACGATTTTCTCATAAAAATCCGAAAATGTTTGATTTTCGCTTCAATACACTGATTCCTTCCCTGTACCAGGGTCAAGGAAGCGTTTTCAAGGTTCGAGAGTGCGCACAATCGATTCCCCGCATAAAATTATCCCTAGAGGGTCACTTGTTAAAAAAATTTTTTTTCGAAAAAATGCCCACGTCATTTACGGTTGCTTTTGTTTAGTAGTACCAACAATTTAATATAGGACGAACTATGAGAGTCATTTAAAAATGAATGTGACAAAGATCCAGTTTGAAAAACCTTGAATCGATTGTGGGAACAATCAAAACTTTGTGAAAAACTGATAAAAGTACATACACAATTCCAATGATGGTGTGACGTTAAAATGAAAATAACAAGAATATTTTTGGGTAGCGAAAAAGGGATTATAAATAAGATCCCATAAGATATTTTTATAATGATCAAGAAAAAGACAAGTTTTTTTGCCACCTGGGGGGGGGGGTACCTTCATTATATAGGAGGTACTCTTTAGGTCAAAATTAAAAATTAGCATCGACATCGTGTTTATATTTCGAAAACCCCGAGTAAAAAAATCGTCGGAAACTAAATTAACCGAGATATGGTGATCTCTAAAAATTGAATTTTATTAATTTTTAGGGGATACCCTTTTTTGTTTTCTGCGCACACATTGGGTAATTTCAGCCGCCAGATGGAGGGGGAGGCGTTAGCTAAGGGGAGGGTCCAGGGAGTCCGTGGACCTCCCCCCCTTCCGAAATCCAAACCTAACTACGCCACTGGGGGAGCACTTGGAAATTTTCAATTTTTTCATGAAATTTTGAAAAAAAACATGAAGGGGAACTATTATATATTAAAAAATTTTCCAGATCTTTGAGGCGGAAGGGGAGGGAGCCTCTCAAAGTTCCCCCCGTAATTACGCCACTGTGCACACATACCTTCCCCGTACCTATTAATTGTTAGAAAGACAGAGAATAATTTTTTACAGTTAAATGACTAACTAAAACAAAATTCTGTTTGAATAGCAATTATGCCCACGGAAATCAATTTAAACAAGGAAACTTAAATCCCTATAGAATGACGCGTGTAAAAATTAAAATAAATTAAAGCATTTAAAAGAAATGCGTAACTCAATTTTCAAATTATATTAAAGTTTCAACAAAATTCAAATTTTAATTGGCATTCATATCACAGATCATCATCGGATAAATTTATAGTACCTAGAAGCCGAGCGCTAACGCACTCGGAGAGAAGAAGAAGAGGTGAGTGTGAAATTTTCCCCTCTGAACGATTTACACATTCAATTATCCTTCCGAGCATCACACTCACCTCTTCTTCCCCCTCTCCAAGCGCATTAGATAGATAGATAGATAGAGAGTCTTCTTTTTTGAAAAAAAGTAATATGTATTACTTTTATCCCAATGAGCAAAAATTTAAAAAAGCCCGATTTCGATGATTTTGGTATCGATCGTCTTCTCTCGTCTCCTACAGCTTTAGTTTTAGCGTCGAGGGTTTATAAATGAAACGTTCCCGAGATGGTTCGATACCAGATACACGGACAAACATTACACGTTTATAGTAGTAGGATTTTTAACAACGTATGAGTTGTATATACAGTGTATTAATTGGGCAAACTATTCGTCTGTTTCACTTTTGGATTTTTTTATAATGTATAAAAAGAATTTATGAAGAGAGATTTATTGCATGTAATTTTATTCGTTGAAAGATGTTTGATTCTTTAATTATATAATTTTTTTTGAATAATCCTTTAGATAAAATGAGTAGCCTAGAAAAACCCCTAGATAGCCGGTTTTCCGGCCAAAAACTTTTTTCCGACAGGACTGGTCCTTTCAAAAATCTCTGCTACAACTTTTATCAAAAAATTATCTTCAATATGATAAAAATTGATTTATTATAGAAGGTTTATATTATTTCTATATTGTTACAAAGCACGCCAGATAAAAGAAAATCTTCCTTTTGGTATAAAAATTCTCATCACTAAATCATTTGTTTCATAAACCTTGTCATTGAATACACCCAATATCTTGTTGCAATCACATATGCTAGAAAAATATTTTTCAACAATACTTATTTCCATTAAGTACCTGGAGACCGAGCGCCTTTGGCGCTCTGCCTCGGTTTCGAGTGCTTCTGAGTGCCTTCAAGTGATTTCGAGCGTTTCCGAATCTTTCGAGAACTTCCGAGCGCCTACGAATCTTTGAGCGCTTTTATAGTCCTCTTGCAATTCGCATAAAATTTGACTCATAAGGAACCCTCCCAACTTGCCCTCCTCCGATTTTGCCGAAATCGATCTCAAAATGCTCCTCATACCCGACTTGATTATAAAATTGTTTTGAATTTTGTCCCCATAGGGCCTCCTGACCGAGATATGAGCGTTTAAAGTTTGCTAAATATACAATGATTTGAAGTGCTTTCTAGTTTTGTCTGATTCAATTAAAGTTTGTTTATTGAAACGATTTATCAAACCTTATAAAAACTTATTAAATTTTCCTATTTTTGCGCGAAAAAAGTGCTGTTTTGTTGGGAGTGTGGCAAGTTGGGAGTGTTACTTATCAGACATACTATTCGGTGTGACGCGTTTATAATGTGAAAATTAAAAATTGATTTTCTAATTTTTCCAGTGGGATATCCCCTCAATTTTTGTATCTTAGAATTTTGTCCTCTTCACACTGGTATATCGTGAGAAGGATTTGGATCGCACCTTCAAAAGTTAATCGCACGCACGCCCATACACACAGACATTACATTACAAATTTTATATAAGAAAATATCTTACCAATGTTCATCAATTAATGATTCATTCTTCGCTAAAAATGAACATATTCGAGTTGACATATGAAAATCGAACGGCGACGTGATGCATTGTGGTTGAACAAAATTATTTTCGCATTGTGTAAAGTGGATTTGAATTTTTGAGGTGTTATCTGGGGCTATGATACGATAAAAGGTATCAATGGAGGAAATTTTGGGAAAGTTGTTTGAGCTAATGATTCCACTTGATCCGGGATAGATACAAGAATTTTGGGGTCTAAAAGAATTTTGGTTTAAAAAATCAAATCCAAAAAAGGACTAGAGATCATGTGTATAGGTCATTAGTTAGATAGAACGGGTAAAAAATTTAGGAACCATCTGTTTTTTTAATGACTATGTAATCTTTTACCCAACTAGTAAGCCTATATACTGGGTGGGTGGAGGGGGGGGGAGACCAGAATCCAACCCAAAATTGTTAATATTTACATAAAAGTATAGATAGCTTCGAAATATGGAAGTTGAAACGCAGCTATAACTTCAATTGTGATTAGGTTTCCTGTGGAAATTTGGTTGATTACTTGATTAAGTAAGCAAGGCGATTTTTTACTTTGTCCAGAAAATCTAAATTTTAATAGTACAGGGTGGATAAAAAGCTGCACGTTTGCGATTTTGGCACAATTTTTTCCATAAATTTTCAAGTTTTTTAATTTTTACCAAAATAATCTTATAGGGGTTTTTCTATTCAAGACATCGTTGCGCACATTGCTGAACCTTGAAAACGCTGCATAGACCCTAATTCAGGGAAGAGACATGTGTATTGAAGCGAAAATAGGCTAATTCGGAAAGTGGACTGGTCCTTTAAGAGGGGCTGGTGTATACAACTCACGCAAGCCATTGCTTTCCATAACTATCATGAACAAAAAGTTGGTCATCAACATGAACACAAATTTGTGGAATTGAAATTCTTACGACCCATCCAATGGGTGCTTTGATTTGAAATATACAATAGGTATCCAAGGTATCACCATTGAAAATTATATGTCCTCCATTCTTAGTTTGATTAAAATATGTTTGCCCACATCTAAAAGAATACAGTATAAGGCTTTAAAAAATTTTTAATTTAAACTTTAGGTTTGTTCTTTTGCTTCGGGGCTTCAAAAAAAGCTGTTTAAAGCAAGACATGGTTCCAAAAAGAGCTGTAACCAGACATTTTCAGCTCCAAGGTTCGACCGAAAGAACCAACCGGGATATTGAGGCCAGTATTTTTTAACTTAATGATATAGAGACATTTTTTGTATCCAGAAACGGGGCGCTAATATAAATTGAAAAATGGACTGGTCCTTTAAAGAGAGACATTTGATTTCTAGGCCTTCTGCCGATTTGTATGAGATGAGGGCTGGAAAGGGGTAACATAGTTACAACCCCCGCTCCAAACCTCGGATCCAAAATTATATATTAAAAACTTGCTTGTTAATTTTCACTGCATTTTGCTCAAAACTTGAGATTAATGGTTCTATCTCACGTTTTTTAACTAAGGAATTTGACTTGCAATAAGTTTGAGAGATTGAAAATATGCACAAAAATAAATATAGAAACGCTCGTGACATTGTAAAGATTTTTAAATAAGAAATATTCCAATTACTTTAGTAACATTTTTAATTACAAACAGTGAATTCAGACCGGTTTTGGTATAAAAAATGGTGAATCAGATAAATTTTTTACTTAATTTAATTTTTGTTTTTAAAGGACCAGTTCACAGGAAAAAAGGTAGGGTTGTGATTTTGGCTGGAAAAAAGTTTTTACCCATTAAAGGACTAGCTAACTCGGCAAAATACTGCCATTTATTCTTTAAACAACCCTAGTGGGCCCCCGGAGAAAGCGACCCGCTTTCTCCCCTTTTCCAAAGCTTGATAAATTAAAACCGGTCCTGTCATCTATAAACTATTCCTTATAGGACTAATCCTTAAGCAAATGTTAACCACATTTTTCTTTTCCTCTCCAATGTACTTACTTCTTATCCAATTTTTACTTTTTCATACTTTAATTTTTACTTCAAATTCCATCGCTTCTAATTATGCCCTTAAAAGAGATACTTCGAATATTGATCTATTAGAAGAAGGTATTGATTTAATGTGTTGCGCTGGATGTTATGGACTGGGTATACCAAAATGTGTCTATCAAAGAGCTCAATCGGTGTCTTATTGTTGCAAAATACCGGATACTATATGTTTGTGTCAAGTGAATAATACAAGGTCGGCGGTTGGAAGATTATTTAGGGATACATAAATTTCTCATTTTCTTAAAAAAAGATTTTCAAAAAAGCTCAAAAACATCTAGCCCAAATTCGTTCCAGATTAAGAAAAACGCATTTTTTAAATGATTGAACTTTTTATAAAGATTCTAGGCCAAAATACCTTAAAATTTGGTATTTTTAATTTTTCTCAGTAAAAATTGAAATTTTTTTTATTTTATTGAATGTCTGAAATCACAGCACTTTCTCATCATTTTGCAAAAATCTACATGAGAAAATATTTTTTCTATCAAAAGATATTGCATTTTTAAATCTTTACGAACCACTGATACACCCTGTACAATAAATTTTTTATCTCCAATGTTTTATTGTTTGAATAAATGTAATTTTTGACAGGGAAAATTCAAAAGAATTCACAAAAAAATAGACGCGCCTCCAGATCCTGTGCCGTCTTTATTCGTATGAACCAAACTAAAAGACTCCACCAGTGGCATAGGCAGAAGAGTCAGCTAGGGGGATGGGAGGAGTGGCACTTCCCCAAAAAAGGCCGTTTTTTCGCAAAAGGCATAAGGGGCCCTTATGTGCAGGAATTTTTTTAAATTTTCGCCCACTAGGGAAGGGGGCACCTGTCTTCCCTTCCCCCCTTGTCTACGCCACTGAACTCCACCAGCCCTTTTTACATAGTGGGGTTGCACTTAGTGAGCATTCATTGGTAATATCATCTGAAAATTTATTAAATTTTGAGCATTTTTTATATTCTATTATTAGTACCGGGAGGCCGAACGCCTCCGGAGTTTTCGGTTTCTCCGAGAGTGACTTCGAGCGGCACCCCCGAGCGACGGTAAAATTGGACTATATTTTTTGCAAATTTGGACAAAAACATAAGGGGGACCTTTAGGAAAAATGTTTAATTTTTCCAAGAACGGGGGCACTACGCCACTGATGTCATCTGAAAATTCATTAAATTTAGAGCATTTTGTTTTTTATTATACACAACTTTTATGCATGTATCCAACAAAATATATAATCTAAAACATAAATAAATTATTAATACTTATTTTTATTTTTTTTTAAACTTCAACCAAAAACAAAATGTATAGAGAAACAGTGATAAGCATATGGGTGTTTAAAAACCATGGATTTTGCAATTTTCTTCTTTCACAATCCCAACTTTGCACAAGAAATCCTTGATATGCTGCCTCTGGTCTCCAGTAAGCTGGATAACTTCTCCATATTCAGGGTGCTCCACAATAGTACCGTTGCAGTTGTATTCCTAAAATTTGAACAAATTTCAAATAGGTTATAAAATCTCAAAAAAATCTTACAAGGAACCCTACAAAAATGTTAGGATGAGATTTTTGAATTTTTTCATGAGATTAATGAGGGTGGGGTAACTAGGAAAAAAATTATCAAAGAAATTTCTATCGTTGAGGTTTTTGTGAGCATTTTCTAGCATGAGTGGCTAAAAAACAGTAATTTTGCGAATTTTCGAGCAATTTGTTGCAAAATTTTTTAAAAATTTTTACTAAAATGACCCTATGGGGTTTTTTTTCGTTTACGCGCATTGAAAAATCGTGAAAACGCTTCCCTGACCATGAAATTGCAGAAAAAATCAGAAAGTTTCGTTTTTTTCAAATTTTCTGCGATTTCATGGTTAAGATTTTTCAATGCGCGAAAACGATTTCTCGCATAGAACCCCCTCCCCCCATAAGGTCATTTGGAAAAAATTTAAAATTTTTTTGCAAAAATTGCTCGAAAATTCGCAAAAGTACGATTTTTTAGCCACTCTGTATATTAAAAATAAACCCCTTTTTATAAAGCTTGCGTAGCTCAGTGGATATGGTTTTGAACCATAATTTTTGTGGCATCATCCGGACACTTTTGTAGAGTTCCTTGTTAGTTGGGAGTGCCTAACTATTTTTCGCGCTTAATAATAAGTTTCATATATTTTAAAGATGTTTACCTTTTTCAAATATCTGACAATTTTCTTCAAATCATAAGCAGGGTCGACTCCTTGGACTGTTGTAATTGTTTTTCTACCAGTACGTTGTTGGATACGAATATGGCAGAAGCCTTGTTTAGTGCCTTCCTCTTCTTCGAGTTGCTCAAAAGCGTCTAAAAATGCAAAATGCCTTATTTTTATTTTAAAAATCATACTTTTCGGTTTATTCAAGTTAGCTATAGACATTGTTCAAAAGTGTCAATAAGCTTCAAATAGTAATAAAAATTATATTATGAAATCGGTGTTTCTAAAATTTGACGACTTTGGAAAAAAGTTGATAAATAATATTAAACTTCAACGTTTACCCGTCTGTTCTTACATTCGTTCGATCGCGCCGTATGACGAAATTTGGCGTTTTGTTTATAAGTTTAGTGTTAATCCCATTCAGGATAGGCGCGAAATTCAAAAGTAAATTAAGTGCCTTTTCCTATCGTTTTTTGCACTATCCCAATTTGGACGTTACAAAACTTTTGTGATAGAAAAATGGAAAATAAGGGTAAAGAATAGGTTTAAAATTTTCATAATTTTGTATTTGTTAATTTTCATCTATTTCTTATAGAGCAGGGATCCGAACGCAGTAGCACTCGGAGGGAAGAAGAGATGAGTGTGAAGACTCCCGAGCGCTTCTTCCTCCGTGAGTTTCCTTACTCCTAGCGCTTCTCCTTCCGAATCAAACCACGTTACTGAAAACATAAACTTAACTAAAAAAGGTTTAAAAATTAAAAAATTTTTTTTGTCTCCGATTTCGATATTTTGATGTCGATCGTCTTCTCTCATCGTCCCCTACATTTTTGATTTAGCATCCAGAGTTTAAATCAAGCTTTTCCGAGATCGTCTGTGCAGACTCACAAACATTACACGTAGTAGGATAATTATATGGTGCGAAAAAAGTTCTTGCCGCTAAACAATGGCCTAAAAAATGGCATAAACGCTTCCTTGACCCTGATTCAGGGAAGGGATGTGTATTGCGAAAAAATGAAACAAATTTTAGACGGAAAACCATCTGTCTGGGGGTTTTTCTAGGCGGGGAATCGATTGCGCGCATTTTCAAGCATCGATTGCGCATATTTTCAAGCATGGAAAAATTACTCTGATCCATATTTAGGCGATTTTTGCTTCAATACACCCACTTCTTCCCTGAATCAGGGTCAAGGGAGATTTTTTGGATTCTGATATAAAAATCATCTACCAGGAATAATTTCTGACTCGGAGAAGCATTTTTGCGTCTTGGTAATGTGCTAAATTCATTTCCCGAATAAAATTACCCCTCGAAGATAGTTTTTAGGCCATAATTCAAAAATGCTTCCTCGACTCTGATTCAGGGAAGATTTGGGGTATTGAAGCGAAAATAGCTTAAAACAGGGGCAGTGTAATTTTTTCATGTTTAGAAAATGCGAGCAATATTCTTCGCATAAAATTAACCCCTAGAACTTTGCATCAAAACTTATAGGGAATCCGTTCGATATGGAGAGCTGGTTATTTAAATCCACCCTGTAGAAACAAAAATTTTAAAATGTAAAAAATAAATTTTATGCAAAATAAAAAATTATACAAGTTTTCGTTTCAATATCAATAAATAATTGTCTTCATTATCTGACATGAGGATTATCGTATGATGTAGTTTTTTCCAAATAGCAAAACCATAATTTTTAAGGATGCTTGAGACCATGTGGAAAGTTTTTTCATATATCACAATATAGTCAGAGCTCATCAAACGATTGAAGTTTGTCTCTGTCCATAGAAAGGGATTTTCATGGAAGATGTTGGATTCATCGATGTAGTTGGGTATGCCGGATAAGTTGGGAGAGCAGTCCAACATTTGGATAGTAACCTAAATTTTTTGTTGCATGCGAGCTTCTTGCTACCTTTTATTAGGTTGTTCCAAAGGTTCGTGGAATTGTATCATAATTTTTGGATCCGAAAATTTTTTCTAAAAAGGATCCATATAGGAGTAATTTTGGGGTTACTACAATATAGGAGGCTATCCACGTGAAAAATTTTTTCTGGGAATGATCCCTCTAGGGGTAAAAACATGCGAGGAAGCCGAATTTGATATTTTTAAAGCGAAAAAAACGCTTCTCTGATTCAGGGAAGGCTTGTGTCTTGAATTGTTTTTGGACATGTTTCATGTTTTTAGATTAATTGTATATGGAAGGCTTGTCTCTTGAATTATTTTTGGACATGTTTCATGTTTTTAGATTAATTGTATATGCTGGACAAAACTTTGTTGTTGTTTAATGTTTAAACTTTATTTGTTTTGTCATTTTATGTCGCGATCTTCATGATCGTATAAATAAATTAAATTAAATTGCTTCCAAATCATCCGATTTTTTGGGATTTTTCGACATGGGGAATTCGAATCTGAAGGAATTTTTTTATTTTTGCCACTAGAAGTTACCCCATACGAGGTATACCCCTAAAAAGATTTCATAACGAAAATCGCTTAAATTGATGGCATAGAAATTTTTCATGCTTTAGGATAGTCCCTAGATAGTCGCATTTCCGGCGAAAATTTAAATTTTAGTTCATTTTCTCGTCAATACATCCACAACTTTCCCTGAATCAGAGCCAAGGAAGCGTTTTCACGCTTTGGGAATACGCATAATCGATTCTCCGCATAAAATTACCTCTATATGGAGCCCTTTTTAGTAAAAAATTTCGGGTCCAAAAATCATGATAAAATTTCTGCGAACTTTTGAAACAATATTAC
Organism: Acrobeloides nanus; assembly: GCA_900406225.1. NCBI lineage: Eukaryota > Metazoa > Nematoda > Chromadorea > Rhabditida > Cephalobidae > Acrobeloides > Acrobeloides nanus. The sequence continues at coordinate 12,018 of OZJO01000966.1, read as the reverse complement.
ATTCCGTCCCCGTCTATTTACCTTATGTGGATAAAAATGAGCATATAAAGGCATTGAATAACAAGGCATTAGTTGAAAAATTTCCACTTTGTGACCAAAACTCTTATTTTTCACAAATTCCATTTCCAAATCTTCAAAAATTGCACTATGAGCACTATACGGTCCTTTTTGATGCACCAAACAGAAATATATGGCCAGAGCAAAATTGACCAGCAAAATACTATATTTCCAAAATTTTTCATAAGAATGAGATCGTCCAAGATAATGACCAGTATAGATAGATAAAAGGGGTAGAAGTGGTAAAAGAAATCTATGTTCCTTAAATTGTTTAAATTTATATGAATTCCATGAATCAGGGTAGGAAAACTCAATCAGGAAAGATATTGAACTGAACCCTCAATCAGGGTAACAAAATGCTGCAGTACTATTTCAAGGCTGAAAAAGTTGGCATACCGGCTTTTGCAAGGATCGATTCCACTGTGCGTCCAATAGATTTTTCACAATCAGTGATCGCTCGGAGATCATAACATAAAAAAAACTCACTTTATGTGCCAACAAACTATGAAAGCCAATATAAAACGCCGATAAATAGAAGAATAGCTTTGTAGGTTTCTTAACACCAGGGAATGTTTTATATAAACCCATTATAGTCGGAAATGATGACATGGTTAACAAGGGAAGCCAGCCTTGAGTGAAGTACCAATGCCATGGATGAGTTCCAAAATGTGCACTTCCCCCTTTGAAAACGTTGAAGAGGGCGAAATTCCATATGGTTATGGTGAATTTTCCATAAAATTTAGAGTCGATAATAATGCCAATAAAGAGGGAGATTAGGCAAGGGAAGACCATGTTTCTAAAAAATTGTATTAGGCAAAATGGGATAGGGTTCTTTCTTCTTCACCCCGTACGATACCATCTCACGGCGGTTTTTCGGTAAAAATTGGCGGAAACTCAAAATTTTAAAAACAAGTCACGCCATTCGACTCAGCTCAACGAGGTATATATTATTCACAAAAGAAACCTCCCATGGCCAAGTGGTTATAACTTAAATCCTATCATACTAACCATTCGGCCATGAGATTCTGTCGCCTCTGTGTACAATACGGTACTAGATCGTCTCGTTGAGCTGAGTCGAATGGCGTGACTCGTTTTTAAAATTTCAAGTTTCAGCCAATTTTTGTCAAAAAACCGCCGTGACCCTTTTTACTAAGCCACTGATTACAAGAGTTTCTTTACTTACTTCAAAAACCACTCAAATCTAAACTCCTTCCACCTCTCCAACAGTTTCCATAGATGTAACAACACCAGTGGTGCCCATATTAGAACTGCTGTTGGTCGAATCAAAACTGTCACTGAGGCTATCAATAAATATGGCCATACAGGTCTTCCTTGAGGATGTACCCCCTCCAAAGGGTACCAATTTAAACCAATAAGAGTTAAAGCTGTTTCTAAGCTGTTTGAGAGTGTCCTAGGAGCACAATAAAGTGTAAACCAGTTGGTAAAATGAATAAACATAGTCATGTATATTGCTGAAAAGGGTTTTGGTGATATGCAAAATTTCATGTCTACAGAGTGAGTCAAAAGTCATCTACCATCGTTTTTTGAGGATATCTCGGCCATTTTAAAAGCTTTTTCAATAATTTTTTTCAAAATACTCCAAATTTCGAGCTCTACAAGAATCGAAAAATTTTGGCGCGCAACCCTTCTGAGGCCCTTAAAAACGCCATTCAACGCTTCTATAAAGGAAAAAGAACCACAAAAAATTTTTTCGAACAATTTTTTGTACCGTTTTTGGCCATGCTCTTTACAAATTTGAAACAATTTTTGATCGATGGTAGATGACTTTTGAATTACTCTGTAGAAACAAGACAGTGCTTTAAAAAATTTTTTGACCTATACCAAAAATCATAAGGGGATCTTTATTTCACATCCTCATTCAGACCCACATTCCCATGTCTTACATTTTTCGTGAGAATTCAAAACTCGTCTTGCCAACTTTAACAAAAACACATCTCCTATTGCAAAAATTATTGTATGCACGATTCTTGGAGCATAAGCAATAATCCAGTTTGAATCCAGTCCCAGCCATTTGAACACCCAATATATTAAAGCCAAACAACTTGGGTGTATAGCCGATCTTAAGGAATTTTCTTCATGCCATTCCCAAGAAAGATGACCTTGGTGATAAACGATCTTGTAAGCGACTTCAATGCTCTAAAAGGCTAGGGGTTATAGGGAACAAAGAAATATAGAAATTGAAGAAATCGGGGTTATATGGGCACCAAAAATGAGTAGTTTTGTTAAAAATGTAACTTTTTGGACAAAATGCACTTTTATAGTTTTTCTTTTTTGCCAAAAATGTGAATTTTTTTAGCAAAACAAGTCATTTTTTAGTCATTTTCACCCAAAAATTTTACGTTTTTTACGAAGACTAAGTTTCTCGATCTTTCGTGCCCAAGAAATTTTTTCTAAAGGCCTATTTTTCAACAAAAAAACTAAAGTACCCCTTCCCCATTTCGGGGAAGAGAAAGGAAGGTATACTACTATACTGATTGGTAAGGGTGCGCGCTAGCTGTTGTGCCGACGTGTGTCAACGATCGTTGGCGCGCACCAACGATTTCATCGCGCGCCAACGCAGTTTTGGCTCAAAAAATAGTTTTCTTGCAAGATTTTGTGAAATTTTGCATTTTTGGACAATTTCTGGAGATTTTTGCACAAAATCCGACATTTTTCTGACGCGCCAACGGCATTTTCTCGCGTGCCATCGGCTTTTTCACACGCGCCAATGCCTTTTTCCCGCGTGCCAACGATTTTTATCGCGCTCCAACACAGTTTTTGCACAAAAAACATAGTTTTCTTGCAAGATTTTGTGGAATTTTGCACAAAATCCGACATTTCTCGCGCCAACGGCATTTTCTCGTGTGCCATTGGCTTTTTCACACGCGCCGATGCCTTTTCCCGTGTGCGAACGATTTTTATCGCGCGTCAACGATTTTTCTTGCGCAAATGTTATATGAAAATGAACATTTGAGCAAGAAAAATCGTTGGCGCGCGGGAAAAGGCATTGGCGCGTTTGAAAAAGCCGATGGCACACGAGAAAATGCCGTTGGTGTGTCAGAAAAATGTTGGATTTTGTGCAAAAATCTTCAGAAATTGTCCAAAAATGCAAAATTTCACAAAATCTTGCAAGAAAACTATATTTTTTGAGCCAAAAATGCTTGGTTGGCGCGCGATGAAATCATTGGTGCGTGCCAACGATCGTTGGCGTGCGCCAACAGCTTACAGTGTTTTTTGCACTGGCGCGCCAACGGGGTATGAGCACCCTAAGGGTGCGTGC
>OZJO01000963.1:12781-33490 GCA_900406225.1 Acrobeloides nanus | reverse complement strand
AATGAACATTGTAGCAATTTTTATAGCTAAATGAGACGAACAAAATAACACCAAAATTATCCAATTTGAACATTGTTCTGGGTTATTGAAACGAAAATTCTGATTCATGTTTTCGTTTCAATAACCCAAAACAATGTTCAAATTGGATAATTTTTGTGTCATTTTGTTCTTTTCATTTAGATATAAAAAATTGCTACAATGTTCATTTTATGAAAATTTAAAAAATCGATTTCCGCAAAAAATTCAAAAAAGTTTATGTATTACAACGAACAACGAAGAGCTTGTACACAAACTCAAAATTGGCAATCTTTGAATACTCAAGAAAGTGTCTCTTAACATAAAATTAAAAGACAAGTGCACCCACTCCATCCGCCGGCTGAAACTACGCCACTAGTTGGATTCCATTTAACAAGCGACTACCCTAGCATTTGATCTCTATTTAATTAAAAACTTAACATCAGTACACCGAAACTTCACATCAAACTTAACTTTTGTCACCATTGCAAACTTGTAATTAACTTTACGAAAGAATATAAATAACGATAATGAGGATAACCTTTATTTTTAACAGTATAAATCTTGATGACGTTTATGTGTTAAATAGGTCGCTGATTGAAAGAAGCGTAAAATTCTATGAAGGAATCTAGATTCAAACCACAATTTTCACTTCATATTTTCTGATTTTTTACATTTCTTCATTTTGAAAAAATTTGCGAAAAGCAAAAATTTGATTAACACTTACCTGCCGACGTTAAGTCTTTTGGTACCATGTGTTCAAGATGAATATAGTAACTTCTAAAAATCCATATCTCCACAAACATAAATCCGATTTTGATGGTCGACTACATGTTGGGGGGGGGGAGGGGTAAACCACCAAAAAGTTGATTACGTAATATCTGAATGACCCTAAGGTGCCCTTCTGGATGAAGTATCCACAGAAAATCGAAGATTTTTATCCTATCAAAAATTATTTTAAATTGGCTGATTTTTTGTATCCAAGGGTTGTTTGGCACGGAGAGCACGAATCTGAAAGAATTTTTTGTTTTTGACTTATTTAAGGTTAACATCGAAATTTTGATTTTTATGCAATTTTAAAGGCAAAAAAGTTATTTCGATCGGGGAATCGAACCCTCTACCCTTTAAAGTCAAAATCAAGCAAATTACCACTGAACTATGATGGACAAAATTTTCGTTTTTACAATTCTAGAGCATTTAATCCTAAAGCTTCAATTTATTATAATTGCTAGTTGATCTCAACACCGTTTCCCACTCCATTTTCTTCTTAGTAGTCATTTGCATCAATGTCTCAATTTTATGCATAAATTTTTATAAAGACTAAATTTGTTTGCAAAAAGTAATTTTTCAAGATTTTTCGATTTTTACTTTGTGCAAAAAATTTTGGCTCCAAGTGAGATTCGAACCCGCGAACTGTGTGACCGTGACGGTTCACCATAAACAAGCGTCGGTGATGCAGTGACAAAGCAGTGGCTTATTGGTCACAAAGTTCGCGGGTTCGAATCCCACTTGAAGTGCGCGTTAGCACTCGGCCTCCGGTACTATTTTCAAAATGATTTAGCAATGAACGCAACATTTGAGTGGTCCAATCAGACGACCGAGATCATTTTCCATTCTATAGAAGCGTGTGAATTATTGTTGATTATTGCAGCTTGTATTTTGAATGGATTTTTTCTCTATATTTTCATTAAAGCTCCACTATATCATGAAAATTTAATTCGACTATTTAAATGTATATATTTAGCTTCTATAGTCTTAACTTTAGCACGGATTATTATTTTATTTGGAAGATTATCAAGATTGGATACTGAAGGTACTTATTCGTGATTGAGGGGGGGGGGGATCAGGTAATGCTCCACCACCGCAGAGGTGACGGTTGTTGGGAGGGAGCCGATAGCAATGCGGCTGCAATTGCGCCTTCACAATCAATTACGCCACAGCAAAAATTTTAATTTTTTATAACAAAATTGAGCTAGATTTGTGGAAAATTCAGATAGCATCTAATTTTTTAGAGCACACGGCTCTAACACCAGATCGTCTTAAAGCACCTGTATTTGGACTTTGTGAGATGATAAGATTTTATTCAATTATTTATGTGTTGATGGTGCTAGGTTGTATCGTTTTCGAACGAACTTTAGCCACTATAAAGCTTGAATCATACGAAAATTGGATTAAAGACTGGTTTTTTCTTCTCTCTGCTAGCATACAAATATGTTTATCTACAATAATTACTGCAGTCTTTTATTCGGGTACGTATAAAAAGACAATTAGGCCAAAGAGTCACTTCAAATTAGGGCAGAGAGATTGGGTGGGGGACTTTTGCGCCCTTACATATGCCAATAGTGGTAGCCCGTATGCACAACCGCTATTAACATTACCTTCGGCCATTAGTGTTAGCTTTAGCATCTTTTGTGCATACAGTCTAATAACTTTGGAAAATTTTGAATAATTTTTATTTTAGGTCTTATAAATATTTTACGAATAGGAATTTGTCTTTTGGTTAGTACTTGTATTGGTGGAGTTGTAAGTGCACGAAAAAGTTAAATTGATTTCTAACAAAAAAATTCAGATTCCATTTATTCTGGATCGGATCAATCGACGACGTTATAGAGAATCGAAAAAATGTTACACAACTTATACCTTAAGCGAGAGATATCAATTAGCCGAAAATATACGTGTCGCGAAAATTATGAAAAGGACTATCATTGTTATTATAATATTAAACTTATTGACTTTGCCGGTAAGATATTGGACAAGCAGTAAAAACAGATAAAATAATTCGTCTCAAAAAAAGAGTTTTAATTTTAAAGGGGGGATCCATTTATACTCTAAAATCCAAATTTTCCAAGAATAAGGGGCGCTTGGGGCGCCCCCCCCCCATGGCTACGTCACTGTGATCATCTCAAAAAAAGAGTTTTTAAGGTCTTTATTTCAATATATTTTGCCAAAAATAATCAATTCGTTCGCCGTATAGCTTTGGAATTATTTAACTACATGATCGTTGCATATAAAATTATATTCCCAATAGTTGGTATTTTATCGACGGATGTTTGGAGAAGGCAAATTCGAAAGTAACCAAATCATTTTTTTATAATAATAATCTAGAGATCGAGCTCGGCCTCGCTTCCGAGTTGCGCTCCTGAGCTGCTCATCTTCGTCTTTATATAATCCTCTTGAAATTCACATAAACATGTTTATTTTCACTTTCTTTAGTACGCAAATTAGTCTGCGTACCACAGATTAGTCCATGTAAAAAACCTCTTAAAAATACTTTAAATACAGGGTGGCCCATAAAAAAGTGACTTTTGCGATTTTTTGGGACCCAGTTCATACAGTTTTTCTTCATAACATAAATTTTTTCACAAAAAGTGATGTTCCACAAAGTTGTCCGTCGTGATCTCAGGAACAATTTTGTAGAACATCGCTTTTTGTGAAAAAATTTCTGTTATGAAGAAAATCCTTATGAACCGGGGCCCAAAAAGCCACTTTTTATTGGGCCACCCTGTATAACCGTCAAACATTACACGTTTTATATAAGAAGATTATGACTAACGATTTAGGGAAATAGATAAAGTGGTGAAAATTCTACGGCCATCAAAAGTATCCGCTGATTCTAGCAATGACGCCTTATCGCAATTGAAAACTATTGATGGAAGAAAGATGAATTTTACTACAGAAGAAGAAAGGGAGTTCTATTTTGCACATCTTCATAAAGAATGGAATTAAAATTTAATTCAAAATCAAATTAAGCAATAAACTATTTATGATTTATGCGTAGTTCAGTTTTAAAATATCAGTCTTATAAATGTGCTCTTATCACGGCAGCTGAAAATCGGGAAAAAGGGTTTCTAGCAGGGTAAACTATAGCGAAATACACTTCAGGGTGCTATTTAGGGTTTTAAAAATTGAAGTAGTCATAGCCACCAATCGAAGTTTTTTCCATAATCAAGGCACTATGCTTACAAGCAGACTTGCCGGAACCCACTTCACACTTATACAGAGTGCGCCAAAATTGCAGACCTCATTGAGTATGATTGTCTTTTTAACATTACAAATGCTAAGTCTACTTTTTTGTCCTAATACTATCGAGATGAAGTCCCTGAAAAGATGGTCAAGTCTTGGGTTCAGAAGCACTTCGGTAACCGCTATTGGTGCTTTCAACAAGACTTCGCACCCGCCCATAAGGCCAGAATATCTCAAGAATTTTGTCAAGAGAATTTTTTCGGAGAAAATTTACTCGAAAAACGCAAAACTCTGGTTTGTTGGGGGCCACTCTGTAAATTAAAAAATCCTACTGGCCTCCATTACGATTTTTCACCAAAATTGTCTAAATTTTCCCATTTTTTCAACAAATCTGCTATTTTTTCACCAAGATTTTTCATTTTCTGAGTATTCTCAGCTTGAAAACAGCATTTCGCAAGAAAAAAAATTTTCACCTGTAGCGCTGATTTTTACCTTAGAGGACCGGCCTACTCGGAAAAATTGCCCTATATACAATTAATTTATTCAGAAAAATCATGAAAAATGGAGCATTTTTCGTTTCTACGACAACCTATAAATCGTCGTACTTTTGAAATTTGAATTTGTGCTCATGTTTTCGTTGTAATGCACAACTTTTTTAAATTTGTTGCACTAAAATCGTCAAATTTTTGTACAAGATCCTGATACAATAAACGTGTAATGTCTGTGAGCCTGTCGGACAATCTCAGGAACGCTTGATTTAAACTGTCGACGCTAAAACTAAAGTTGTAGAAACGATGTGAGAAGACGATTGGCACCATCTTATGGGGTACTTTCTCAAAAAACTTTTTGAATTTTTTTATTCCGTTACTTAACAGAAATCCGTTACGTTACAAAATGAAATTTAGGGGTCACATAATCACTCCTCCGAGAGCGTTAGCACTCGGCCCCGGTACTATTTCCAAAGTGATTTAGCAATGAACGCAACATTTGATTGGTCCAATCGGACGACCGATATCATTTTCCATTCTATAGAAGCGTGTGAATTATTGTTGATTATTGCAGCTTGTATTCTGAATGGATTCTTTCTCTATATTTTCATAAAAGCTCCACTATTCCATGAAAATTTAATTCGACTATTTAAATGTATATATCTAGCTTCTATAGTCTTAACTTTAGCACGGATTATTATTTTATTTGGAAAAATGTCAGGATTGGATATTGAAGGTAAGGGACTAATTCGTTATTGAGGGGGGGGGGGGTCAGATGAAGCCCGACCACCGCACCTCCATGTCACTCATATCCAGGCAAGAGAGTTGCATGATAAAAAAATTTTTCAGTTATCCCATATGATAGCATGGCTGTTTTTGATTTTGACGTTGAAAAGTTTTTTGGATTTTTATGGGTATTGGGGTTGAAAAACTATGACATCAGCCCCCCCCCCGAAATATAAAAAAGTCAACATTTTTCCTAATGGTACCCCTTATGTTTTTAGCCAAAATTTTGACTTTTTGGAAGTGCATCCTCGAAACGATCCTCTTACGGGCCTGCCTATATCCACATGCGTTATCTATTCATGCGTAAGAAGGTGAGAGTAGTGCAATGAGCATTCCCATCCAAGAAGAACCTTTTCCTTGTTAAGCCAAAAATTCGTTGGAGGCGGCCTGGGTTCGACTCCCGGCGGATGTACCACTTTTATAAGTTAGCGTCTGTGCTAACTTGGATGACAAGATAAGAACCTTTTGTTTCTGCTAACTTCTAGTTAGCTGGGAGATAAAAGATGAAGAGTGGGGTTCCCTAGTTTTTAGGGGAAAAGTTTATTTCGTATTAAAAAGAGTACCAGAAAAATATAGAGGCATCTTGATGCCTCTATATTCGCCTGGTGATGCCGGGGAAGCATCCATAGGGCACAAGAGGCTCCGAGAGGAGACGGAGTTTGAAAGAGAACCGATAGTGATGCGGCTGCAATTGCGCCTTCGCGCACAATTACGCCACTGCAAAAATTTCAACAAAATTGAGCTAGATTTGTAGAAAATTCAGCTAGCATCTAATTTTTTAGAGCAAACGGCTCTAACACCAGATCGTCTTAAAATACCTGTATTTGGATTTTGTGGGATGATAAGATTTTATTCAGTTATTTATGTGTTGATGGTGCTAAATTGTGTCGTTTTCGAACGAACTTTAGCCACTATAAAGCTTGAATCATATGAAAATTGGATCAAAGACTGGTTTTTTCTTCTCTCTGCTAGCATACAACTATGTTTATCTGCAATAATAACTGCAGTTTTTTATTCGGGTACGTATAAAAAGACAATTAGCCCAAAGAGCCATTTCGAGTTAGGGCAGAGAGACTGGGTGGGGGGACTATTGAGCCCCCACATATGCGCACCTAACATTTGAACTTTGACATTTGCGCCCGACATATGCGCCTCGATATTTGCGCTCTATAATTGCGCAGCGACATTTGCGTCCTTATATATGTGTGCTAATAATTGCGGTGTGCAAATGTGTAATTTGCGGTGTACAATGTGTATGCCGGGTGCGCAATTATTAGCTCGCATGTGTAGAAACGTAAATGTCGGGGCGCAAAAATCGGGTGCTCAAAAGTCCGGTGCGCAAGTGTCGTTGTGCATATGTAAGGGCGCAAAAATTCCCCACCCGAAATACTATGTATTCTCCAACTCCAACGATCTGGACAGAGGATTGTGGTGATAGCTTAAACTATTGTTTTTTGAATAATTTTTTTATTTTAGGTCTTATAAATATTTTACTAATAGGAATTTGTCTTTTGGTTAGTGCTTGTATTGGTGGAGTTGTAAGTGCACGAAAGAGTTAGGTCGATTTCTAACAAAAAATTCAGATTCCATTTATTCTGGATTGGATCAATCGACGACGTTATAGAGAATCGAAAAAATGTTACACAACTTATACATTAAGCGAGAGATACCAATTAGCCGAAAATATACGTGTTGCGAAAATTATGAAAAGGACTATCATTGTTAGTACAATATTAATCTTATTGACTTTGCCGGTAAGATATTGAACAAGCAGTAAAAACAGATAAAATAATTTTCTGCAAAACCTTATCTGGAAAAATAGCTTGAGGATGTGAAATGTGAGCGACTAAAAAATGAAACGATTGTCTCAAAAAAAGAGTTTTTAAGGTTTTTATTTCAATATATTTTGTCAAAAATAATCAATTCGTTCGCTATATAGCTTTAGAATTACTTAACTACATGATCGTTGTATACCAAATTATATTCCCAATAGTTGGTATTTTATCGACGGATGCTTGGAGAAGGCAAATTCGAAAGTAACCAAATCATTTTTTATAATACAGGGTGGGCAAAAAAAACCGCACTTTAAACAAATTTTTCGAAAAATTTTTTCTTCAAACGTTTTTTATTGCTGAGCTTGGATTTTCTTACACGCGTCGTAAATTGTTCTTCGCTTCCAATTCCTTTCCCCACGCAATGCATTCGCAACGCGAAACTCAAAAATTTCTTGTGGTGTTTTATTGAGACTGAGTAGGGTTCGAACTTCAATAAGATCCTCTTTTGATAGAACAGTCATTTTAAGTCTAAAAAAGTTGAAATTTAGAGAAATAAGCATATAAAATTGCTTGTTTTATCAATAAAAAACGTTTGAAGAAAAAAATTGTTTTTGAAAAAAATTTTTCGAAAAATTTGTTTAAAGTGCGGTTTTTTTTGGCCCACCCTGTAATTAACCTGGAGACCGAGTTCTGCATCGCTTCCGAGCGGCGTTCCCAAGCGGCTCATCTTCGTCCTTACATAGTCCTCTTGAAATTCGCATAAACATGTTTATCTTCACTTCTATTAGTACTCAATTAGTCTGTGTACCACAGATTAGTTCATGTGAAAAAACACTTAAAAATACTTGAAAACTTTTATTGTCACCGATTTCGATGATTTTTGGTGTCAATCGCCTTTTCTCATCGTCCCCTACAACTTTACAAGATTCGTAAAAAGTTCTGACTCAAAAATATATGCTGAAAAACGGCAAAAACTTGCAAGCTCTTGCAAATCAATTATCAAAATAAATATTAAAGAATAAGCAACAATAAACAATTTTTATTTAATAAATTTTTAAAATTTGTATTTAAAAAATAAAGCATGATAAAAGATAACAACAAATTTTACAAATAAAAAAATAAAATATTTATAATTAACCAATTTGATATTTGAAATTTCGTCAAAACTAAAAAATTCGTCAAAAATCGACAAATTTTGTATTAATGATGCGCACGCACTATTGATAACGCGGTTGTTTTGCCGATTGAATACTCGCTGAACGGTGAAGATCTTCTCATCTGTGAAGAGGATCTGCCAATGTCTGCCGGCAAGTCGTATCATCTTCATAGCTTTTTGATTTTTGAACACCTTTTGTGCTTCTATAAGCTCTTTCCCGTGATTGTAATAATAATAATCTGAAGACTGAGCTCGGCCTCGCTTCCGAGCGTCCCAAGTTGCGCTCTGAGCGTCGCTACTGAGCGGTCAAACATTACACGTTTTATATAAGATTATGACTAACGATTTAGGGAAATAGATAAAGTGGTGAAATTTCTACGGCCATCAAAAGTATCACCTAATTCTAGCAATGACACTTTATCGCAATTGAAAACTATGGATGGAAAAAAGATGATTTTTACTAGAGAAGAAGAAAGGGAACTCTATTTTACACAACTTTTTAAAGAATGGAATTAAAATTTATTCAAAATCAAGCAATAAACTATTTATTTTTTATGGCGTAGTTTTAAAATTTCAGTCTTATAAACTGGGGGACCGCTTCCATAAGCTCTTGCCCGTGATTGTACTTGTACGATTTCATTTTCAGATCCTCTCCTCTCTCGTCTGAGCGCTATCGCTGGATGACCCCTTGCTGTCGCACGACAGCACGCGACGCGATACAAGACCGAGTGACAAAAATTTGACTTCAAGCGGGATTCGAACCCATGACCATGTGACCAAAAAGCTGCTGCTTTGTCTCTGCACCACCAAAGCTTGTTGATAGATAAACGTCTTTTTAAACCAAGTACTAATCACGCGTCGCGCGACAAACTATAAAAGTCAATTCGCGTCGCGCAACGTGTCGCACGACACAAAAATGCACTGTCGTGTCGTGACGGAAGCATAAACGATGCCTCAATAAAGACTTCACGTGGGTTAGCTAATTTTCAAAAGAAATTCAATTATTTATAAATCAATTCGTTATTAATATAGAGTGGCTTTGAGAATTGTGATCATGAAAATGGAGCATTTTTCGTTTCTACGACAACCTCTAAATCGTTGTAGTTTTTGAGTTATTTGCGTTTGTATTTCATGTTTTCATTGTAATACACAAATTAGAATTTGTGTTCATGTTTTCGTTGTAATACTCAAACTTTTTTGCACTAAAATCGTCAAATTTCAATGTAAATATCTTTATTATTGTAAATTATTAATTGTTAACGTTTAAAAAATATTTATTTTTCTTTTTTTAGCAAATAGTCAATTTTTATGCGAAAATTTTGAAAAAGTTTGTCTATTACAACGAAAAAATGAGCACAAATTTAAATTTCAAATGCATTTATCTCAAAAATTACAACGATTCAGAAGTTGTCGTAAAAACAAAAAAAGCTAAATTTTTCATCAACTTTTCGAATATTTAACTTTTCATATTGTTTTTTTTCCGACTGGATTGGTCCTTTAAAGGACCAATCCAGTAATTTACAATTATATGAAAAATGATATATTCGGAAAGATCATGAAAAATGAAGCATTTTTTGTTTTTGCGGCATGTTCTGAATCGTTGTAGTTTTCGAGATATTTGCGTTTGAAATTTGTTACAAGCTCTTCGTTGTAATACACAAACTTTTTGAATTTGTTGCGGAAAAATCGATTTTTTAAATTTTCATAAAATGAACATTGTAGCAATTTTTTATAGCTAAATGAGACGAACAAAATGACACCGAAATTATCCAATTTGAACATTGTTTTGGGTTATTGAAACGAAAATTCTGATTCATGTTTTCGTTTCAATAACCCAGAACAATGTTCAAATTGGATAATTTTTTATGTCATTTTGTTCGCCTCATTTAGCTATAAAAAATTGCTACAATGTTCAATTTATGAAAATTTAAAAAATTGATGTAAAAATCGATTTTTCCTCAAAAAATTCAAAAAAATTTGTGTATTACAAAGAAGAGCTTGTGCACAAATTCAAACGCAATTATCTCGAAAACTACAACGATTCAGAACATGCCGTAAAAACAAAAAATGCTCCATTTTTCATGATCTTTCCGAATATATCATTTTTTCATATGATTGTAACTTACTGGACTGGTCCTTAACTCTAGACTGTCACCAAAATGTTCTAAAATTCCCATTTTGAAACAAAAAATTTCCAACTTTAACATTGTTTTCACCAAAAAAGCGTAATTTCTGATCACTTTCAGCTTTAAAAAAATTATTTTGAAAAAAAATTTTCACCTGCGGACTGGTTTTCTCTTTCTTTAAAGTAAAGTTTACAACAAGATTTTCGTTGAAAATCGACATTTTCTGAGCATACTCAGCTAAAAATAAGAGTTTTTCAAAGAAAACTTTTTGCACCTGTCGGTGCGAAAAAACTTAGGGATGAAGAGAATCTTATTTTTAGAAAAAAATTTAAAAAAACATAAGGAGACCTTTATGTTTTGTGGTCACCAAAATTACCCCACCTTGAAAAATATTGGCTACATTACTGCTCCTGGTGGCGGACCATCTTTGCACACTCCATCACTTTTACATCATCTTTGAGCACACCTTTATTCAGTCTTTGCGCAGACCTCTTTTGAAAAAAGGTGTGCACACAAAAAATAAGATTTATGGAGTTACTTGTACCATGTGTTTATCACCACTTACCCTACAACAATAAACGTGTAATGTCTGTGAGTCTGCCGGACGATCTCGGGGACGCTTGATTTAAACTGTCGACGCTAAAACTAAAGTTATAGAAACGATGTGAGAAGACGATTGGCACCATCTTATGGGGTACTTTCTCAGAAAACTTTTTGAATTTTTTTATTCCGTTACTTAACAGAAATCCGTTACGTTACAAAATGAAATTTAGGGGTCACATAATCACTCTTCCGAGAGCGTTAGCACTCGGCCCCGGTACTATTTTCAAAGTGATTTAGCAATGAACACAACATTTGATTGGTCAAATCGGACGATCCATATCATTTTCCATTCTATAGAAGCATGTGAATTATTGTTGATTATTGCAGCTTGTATTCTGAATGGATTTTTTCTCTATATTTTCACGAAAGCTCCACTATTCCATGAAAATTTAATTCGACTATTTAAATGTATATATCTAGCTTCTATAGTCTTTACTTTAGCACGGATTATTGTTTTATTTGGAAAATTGTCAGGATTGGATATTGAAGGTAAGGGGTTTATTCGTAATTGGGGGGGGGGGGGGAGGTAGGTGAAGCCCGACCACCGCACCCATATCCAGACTCATAGCTTGGGGCCCCTTGGGCCCAGCATAATAACATGAGTTTTTGGATTTTAAAGTTTATATAGCTCTGGTTGGGAGGGAGCCGATAGCGATGCGGCTGCAATTGCGCCTTCGCGCACATTTACGCCACTACAAAAATTTCAATTTTTTAACAAGATTAAGCTAGATTTGTGGAAAATTCAGCTAACATCTAATTTTTTAGAGCAAACAGCTCTAACACCAGATCGTCTTAAAATACCTGTATTTGGACTTTGTGAGATGATAAGATTTTATTCAGTTATTTATGTGGTAATGGTGCTAGGTTGTATCGTTTTCGAACGAACTTTAGCCACTATAAAGCTTGAATCATACGAAAATTGGATTAAAGACTGGTTTTTTATTCTCTCTGCTAGCATACAACTATGTTTATCTGCAATAATAACTGCAGTTTTTTATTTGGGTACGTATAAAAATACATTTAGCCCAAAGAGTCACTTCAAATTAGGGCAGAGAGAATGGGTGGGGAACTTTTGCGCCATTACATATGCCAATAGTGGTAGCATGTATGCACAACCGTTATTAACATTACCTTCGGCCATTAGTGTTAGCTTTAGCATCTTTTGTGCATACAGTCCAATAACTTTGGAAAATTTTGAATAATTTTTATTTTAGGTCTTACAAATATTTTACGATTAGGAATTTATCTTTTGATTGGTACTTGTATTGGTGGAGTTGTAAGTGCACGAAAAAGTTAAGTCGATTTCTAACAAAAAATTTCAGATTCTATTTATTCTGGATCGGATCAATCGACGACGTTATAGAGAATCGAAAAAATGTTACACAACTTATACCTTAAGCGAGAGATATCAATTAGCCGAAAATATACGTGTTGCGAAAATTTTGAAAAGGACTATCATTGTTATTGTAATATTAAACTTATTGACTTTGCCGGTAAGGTATTGGAAATGCAGTAAAAATAGAAAAAATAATTTTCCGAAAAACCTTATCTGGAAAAATAGTATGAGGGTGTGAAATTTGAGCGGCTCAACGAAATGAGGTTATCATCTCAAAAAAAAGAGTTTTAATTTTAAGGTCTTTATTTCAATATATTTTGCCAAAAATAATCAATTTGTTCGTCGTATAGCTTTGGAATTATCTAACTACATGACCGTTGTATACCAAATTGTATTCCCAATAGTTGGTATTTTATCGACGGATGTTTGGAGAAGGCAAATTCGAAAGTAACCAAATCATTTTTTTATAATGATAATAATCTGGAGACTGAGCTCGGCCTCGCTTCCGAGCGTCGCTACTGAGTAGGGTTGCCACATACCATTTCATAAACCGGAGCAAAAATCGATAAAAATCGGAGAAATTTTTTAAAAACCGTAGAAAATTTCATGACTCTTTCCGTTTAATACTCATTTTTATAACATTAGAAAAAAAGTTTAAAAACCGGAGAACCGGAGAGAATGTCAAAAACCGGAGTAATTTCTCCGGTTCCGGAGCGATGTGGCAACCCTACTACTGAGCGGTCAAACATTACACGTGTTATATAAGAAGATTATGACTAACATTTAGGGAAATAGATAAATTTATGAAAATTATAAGGCCATCAAAAGTATCAGCTGTACCTAGCAAGGTCTCTTTATCGCAATTGAAAACTATGGATGGAAGAAAGATGATTTTTACTACAGAAGAAGAAAAGGAGTTCTATTTTACACAACTTCGTAAAGAATGGAATTAAAATTTAATTCAAAATAAAATTAAGCAATAAACGGAGAAAGTTCTCTTGATTGCCACTTAACGTTGACTAAACTCGGCAAAAAAATTTTTATTTTCCTTCGAAAATTACCCATTTATGGGTAATTTTATGCGAAAAATCGATTGTGTGCACTCCTGCAACCTGAAAACCGCAGAAAAAATGGTGAAAATTTGATTTTCTCGAGAAATGGAAAATGTTAGCGACCACGCAGGAATGCATGGGGGAATATTTGTTCATTTCTCGAGAAAATCGAATTTTCACCATTTTTCTGTAGTTTTCAGGTTGCGGGAGTGCGTGCAATCGATTTTTCGCATAGATTTTCCTAATGAGTCATTTCCGGAAGAAAATTTAAAAAAATTTTTGCCGAGTTTAGTCAACGTTTAGTGGCGGCAACCAGGGGANGGTTGCGGGAGTGCGTGCAATCTATTTTTCGCATAGATTTACTCCTAAATGAGTCATTTCCGGAAGAAAATTTAAAAAAATTTTTGCCGAGTTTAGTCAACGTTTAGTGGCGGCAACCAGGGGAACTCCCTTGAATATTTTTTTATTTAACATCTCTTCTAAACCATCCGCGATCACTTTTATCACCCAAGTATCCAGGTTTGCGTTGATGCTGATAATCTCGGCTAAAACCAGAATATAAAAGATTGCTCGCGAAGAATGTCTGGAAAATTTTGTGTTGCAAAAAAATCGACAAAATTAGTCCGTTTGCCCATTTCCCTATTCCCACTTTGTTCCAACGCAGCCCTGATTTGGATCGTACCTTCAAAAGTTAGTTCGGGCGCACGCACAGACATTACACGTTTTATATAAGAAGATATCCGCCGTAAGGGAAACTTCAAGTGGAGAAAATTAATCAAATTCCTTCGGAATCGAGTTCTATATGTTGAACCCCCCCCCCCTCCTATATATTGTTCAATTTTCACAACAATCCGAAAAACCGGGAATTTATGGGTCGACCCAATACTTACTCCTTTCTTGACATATAATTCGTGCTGCCCTGTTGTGCACATTCAAGAAGTGGATTGGTACAGCATGGATGATATTGAGGGCTATCACAACAAGGTTCGAATATCCGCTGATTTAGAGAGTTATGCCCACAAACTTTTCTATAATTATTTCGGCTATTAGTAATAATAGTGGCCGGATTGCCGAAAGAAAACGTAGAGAAAATTAATAAAATTAGAAAAATATTGGTAAAAATCAGCATAGTTTTTTTCTAATGAGAATGTCTGAAAAAATCTAGCTACTTTGTAAAATCGATCCAAGTGCTTTTGAACACTAGTCAAATGACCAAATGACTATTCGATTGATTGAAATTCGATGAGTGAACATTTGTTTATTGTTCAATACTTGAGAAGAAAGCAGAAAGGAAAAGCGAGACTGGAGAAAAGAGGTACTCTAATCGATAGTATACCAAGCATTATGGGCCCAGGCGTATGTTGATAGGGTGACCCAAAGTGCCCCAAAAATTTCTGTAAATATAGACTCTCCTCCATTCACCAATAGCCCAGGAATGTTGGGCATTGAACAAGCTTATGATCAGATGAGATGCATGGTCTCCAGTACCGAACAAGGCTCATATGGTCCAATCTCGATCATACCATATAGGTGTGAGATCACACAGGGGCAAGTTTTCGTATACGATGTAGTAGTATCTATCAAAAAAGTTAAAAATATATAATATTGGCCTCGAAGAAGCAGAGGCTAAAATACATGCATGTCGTTTTAGGTGCAGCCAAAAAGTCGAATTCAAGATTTCAGTAAGTTACGATCATATGAAAAAATGATATTCGGAAAGATCATGAAAAATAGAACATTTTATGTTTTTACGGCATGTTCTGAATCGTTGTAGTTTTCGAGATAATTGCGTTTGAAATTTGTTACAAGCTCTTCGTTGTAATACACAAACTTTTTTGAATTTTTGATGAAAAATCGATTTTTACATCAATTTTTTAAATTTTCATAAATAAACATTGTAGCAATTTGTATAGCTAAATGAGACGAACAAAATGACACCAAAATTATCCAATTTGAACATTGTTTTGGGTTATTGACACGAAAATTCTGATTCATGTTTTCGTTTCAATAACCCAAAACAATGTTCAAATTGGATAATTCCGGTGTCATTTTGTTCGTCTCATTTAGCTATACAAAATTGCTACAATGCTCATTTTATGAAAATTTAAAAAATTGATGCAAAAATCGATTTTTCCGCAAAAAATTCAAAAAAGTTTGTGTATTACAACGAAGAGCTTGTAGCAAATTTCAAACGCAATTATCTCGAAAACTACAACGATTCAGAACATGCCGTAAAAACAAAAAATGCTCCATTTTTCATGATCTTTCCGAATATTTCATTTTTCATATGATTGTAACTTACTGGACTGGTCCTTTAAGGGGTAAAAATATGTAGTATTGAAAATTTTTACGAAAGACATGCATGCGTGAAATGGTTGCCAAATCTTGGTAGAACGATGGTTGGATGGAGGGGGGGGAGAGTGGTAGTTAATATAAAAACAAATTTTTTACTTATTCTTTATTTTATTATTCATAATATAAGACATCTATCAAATTTTATAGATAAAAATGGAATTTGGCAGTACAAAATTAGGAGCGGATGGATGAAAGGAAATTTTTTAAAATTAAAAATGCAAAATTGTAACACTAGAGACAAAAATTCGACTAGATTATTATCTAAGCAGATAAAACAAATTTGCATAACTAAAATGATGATATATGTAAGTGAAACGCATCGCATTGAGCCCAAATTTCTCGTCAGAAATTCAAGTTTTGTTTGTTGTCAACTTGATTCGAGAAAAGGGCACAATGCCTGGTTAGGATGGAGTTTTGGAGAAAATATGCTCAAAAGTTTGATTTTCTTTTTTTCAAGTTTTTGGGTGTGGGGAACACGAATACGAAAGAATTTTTATCAATTTTGACCCCATGCGGTATCCCTACCGAAGAAGGGGTGGTATAAAAAACCTAGAGGCAAAAAAATTTTTCGCTAGGCCGAGGGAAGGTAGTGCCGCTTGATCTCCAAGTACTGATAACAAAACATATGACATCTTTTTGTAAACATGTAACATATTTTCATATGCTTTGAGTGTATTTTCCCGAAAGATTTTGATGAGGAAAAGCAATTTTGACACACAAAAAATTTCAAAAATTGATAATTTTTCAAAAATACCCGTAAAAATTAGAAACCACTAGAAAAATTATTTTTTTTGACTAGACATCATGCATTTTCCCTTCTTTATTATCGTGATAGTTGCTCCATAGCTGTTTGGCTAGTTCGTAACAAGGCAGTTCTCCTGCGTGGGCAGCAGTCATACGTAATAGAAAGACACCATCTTGACGTAGAAAGTGGAAGACGAACCTTCTTAGAGATTGCGAGTCGACCATTTTGTAGCCTTCTATTCCTGAGAGGTATTTTCCGACAAAATTGAGTTGTCTAAAAAGGTATAAGATACAATTTTTATATGGCGAAAGAAGTGCATGAGCCAAATTGATCCTTTCTGTGTCACTACACTCCCCCCAAGGATGAACATCAAAATGCATAATGGTCAAAATACATAATGGGCTTAGGCCTTCGGTCTCAAGCTTAAGGCCTTAGGCTTAAGGTCTTAGGTCTAGGCCTTAGGCTTAGGCTTAGGCTTAGGCTTAGGCTTAGGTCTAGGCCTAAGGCCTGACTTAGGCTTTAGGCTTAGTCCTTAGGCTTAGGTTTAGGCTTAGTCCTTAGGCTTAGGCTTAGACCTTAGGTTTAGGCACGGGCTTCTTACCATTATGCATTATGAAATTATGCATTATAATACATATGTCCCCCAAAATTGGCCTATAGTCTGTTGCAACGAGAGAGAATATAAAAGCGCTGTCCACATAGCTATGTGTATAAGTAAGGCGACCGCCCGATCTGGCAAGTTAAGCAACGTTGGGCCCACAGGTTCGATCCTCGCAAACTCAAAACTTTAGGCTTTCAAAAAAATTTTAATTTTTATAGAGCAAAAATTTTTGCCACTGAAAATCAAAAGTTTTCAAAAGTTTCGAACATGCGGACCCAACGTTGTTGAACTTCCAGATCGGGCGGTTGCCCTACTTATCCACTGAGCTATGTGGGCAGCGCTTTTATTTTCTCTCGCACTGAAACAGACTATATGTCCAAAGTTGGGCCCGGATTCCATTTTTGAAAATTTTTGGTGGGCAACAAAAATTACCTGCTAGGGACTACAGATATGTAAATCCAATATAGCAATGAGCAAAAAGTAGCGCCTGCTAACAAAAAATACCAAAACCATAGAAATAAGAAAATTTTTTCATTAAACATATTGATCATCAAAACACATTGCACGGTATGCCGATGCACATTTCCAAGGACCTAAACTTTTTATTACAAACCTTGATTTTTTCATTTTTGTGAATTTTTTTGGGAAATCGGATTAACATGACGAGACGTGGAAATCCAGAGAATTTGAAATTGGGCAAAAGTTTTCGGACCTGACCGGGACTCGAACCCGGGTCTCCAGGCTACTGTCCAGGTGCATTACCATTGCGCTATCGAGACCTCCTGGAAAATCACCACCAAGTATTCCCAGAAAAAAGGTATCAGTTGGAGGTCTCGGTAGCACAATGGTAGTGCACTAGGACGGTAGCCAGGAGGTCAAGTTTTCGAGTCCCGGTCGGATTAACACGCCGAGGAGTGAGGCGCCATTTATACTTTCGTCGTGTCGCGACACGACAGTGCATTTTTGTGTCGTACGACACAAACTGCACTGTCGCGTCGCGACACGAGGGAAGTATAAATGGCGCCTGAGAATTCAAGGAATTTGAAATAGGGCAAAAGTTTTCAGACCCAACAGGAATTCGAACCCGGATCTCCTGGATATCGTATAAATGCACTACCATTGTGCTATCGAGACCTCCTGGAAAATACACGCCCGTATTCACCAGAAAACGGGTATCAGTTGGAGATCTCGGTATAGTCTGTTTCAGCGGTCAGACAAAAAAAGTTGTGTAATGCGTAGCAAAGTGGTAAAGCTCTTGCTTTGTACTCCAATGGCGAGGGTTCGATCCCGGAGATCGAAATCAGAAATATCATAATTCAAGATTTCATCATACAAACTACAAAAATAAACTAATTCAAGATTTTTTGTAGTTTGTATGATGAAATCTTGGATTATGATATTTCTGATTTTAACCCCCTGGATCGAACCCTCACCATCTAAGTGCAAAGCGAGAGCTTTACCACTTTGCTACGCTGTACACAACTTTTTTTGCCTGACTAGTGAAACAGACTATAACGCACTTAGACGGTAGTTATGAGGTCCGAGTTCGAGTCCCGGTTGGGTCCAAAAACTTTTGCCCAATTTTAAATTCCCTAAATTTTTTGTTACAAAAGCCTACTTTAACTTCAAAATCACATAATGTCACCCTTGGAAAATGCCCGGATTCTTCCCATTCTCTTCCATTCATCAAGTCTGTTAGTACCTAAAAAAAATTTTTGTGCCAAAAATTTGCATACAACAATTTACCTGTAACCCATACCATTTACTTCGATTCCCTAAGAATGTGTTGAGCAAGAAAATTTGGCCTATTACATTGACGGTGTATAAAATTTTCACAGAAATATACAATATAGTAACAGCAGCACCGCTGCTACGTGTAAATATGATCAAGTTGAGCAGTTTAAATTTATGTCCACCCATCTAAAAAATTAAATTTTTTCGGTTTTTTAAATACATGATGTACAATAATTTATTCCCTACTTTCAAAAATTCGGTAAAAATTTTTTCAAATTTTTTAATTTATACCAAAATAACCCTATAGGGGGTTTTCTAGGGGGAAATCATTGCGCACATTCCTGAAACATGAAAATGCTTCCCTGTCAATAATTCAATGAAAAAATTTGGGTTTTTGAAGCGAAAATGGTCATTTTTCGCATTTTCCCCCTGAATCAGGGGGAAAATGAAGAGTTTTCGCGATTCGGGAATGAGCGCAATCGATTTCCCGCTTAAAATTTCCCCTAGAGGGGTCATTTTTAGAAAAAAATTGGGTCCCAATACACTCAAAATTTTGATACTTCTACTATAGTTTATTTCAATTCCAAATGGAAAAAGCTTTCTTAAAAGTTAGTAAGGGACGATCCCGTCCGATCTGGCAAGTTAAGCAACGTTGGGTCCGCAGGTTCGATCCCCGAAGGGTAAAACGTTGAAAAATTAAAAATGTTTATCAGGCCCCTTAAATTCGACATCATAGAAAGTTTTTCCATTTTTGCTTCCTTCAATAATTTTTTATAGGCCTGGAAATGGAGTTAAAAAATAATTTAATAAATGAAATCTTGAAGTCAATTTCCAGGCCTATAAAAAATTTTTAAAGAAAGCAAAAATGGGAAAACGTTGTATGATTTCGAATTTAGGGGGCTTGATAAAATTTTTTAACTTTTCCCTTCGGAGATCGAACCTGCAGGCCCAACGTTGCTTAACTTGTCAGATCGGACGGGATCATACGTGAGCAAGGGGGGGGGGACTGTCCCCCTACTTCTTCTTATTGGCCGAAAAATTATGATACCGCTTCTTATTTTTCCCAAAATCCAAAAAAACACATAAGGGTTCCCCTTATGTTTTTGCTTTTGAAACCCACTTCTTAAATTTTTTTGACCAAAATACATGAACCCACTTCTTCTTTTCGGGGATATAGGAGCAAATTCGTACATTTTACGACCCCGAGTTGGCAGCCAAAAAAAGGTCGTCAAATTGCAAATACGAAAAATTTACGTATGCAAAGACCACTTCTTATTTTGGGTCCCTGTCCCCCCTTGCTTGCTCACGTATGGACGGGATTGATCCTTACTAACTTTTAAGAAAGTTTTTTCTAATTGGGATTGAAATGGGCTATATATATATATGATACTTCTACTATAATTTGTACTCATATTTTTTAGTATCTTTTGAGATATGATCATAAAATATGTTACATCTTTTTGTAAACATGCAATATGTTATAGTCGGTTTCAGCTGCCCATATGGCCTAATGGCTAGGACGCTGAACATGACTATTATTGACCATTATAGGCGCGGGTTCGAATCCCATTAGGGTCGATTTCTTTATTTTAAGGTTTTATAAAAAGTCATCAAGAAGAACCTCCATAATTTGGGCGGTAGAATTTTTGGCAGTATAACTTTTCGTACAATTTTTCTGCACAATTATTTTTCGTACGGTACTTTTTTGTATGATTTCTCGCATAAAATTACCCCCAATAGGGTCATTTTTACAAAAAAAATTTTGTTTCTCCCAAATGGTCGCAAAATGCACCCCCCTTTAAAATAAAGAAATCGACCCTGGTGGGATTCGAACCCACGCCTATAATAGTCAATAATAGTCATGTCCAGGGTCCTAGCCATTAGACCACATAGGCAGTTTTTTCTCTCACTGAAACCGACATAGTGTATATTTTTGGATTTTCAACTGAAAACACGTTTGTTGTGGGTTTAATG